>CM024763.1:87841285-87920796 GCA_014218235.1 Colocasia esculenta
AGGCACAAACACCCCGCCAGGGGCATACCCCCATTCAAAAACACACACCCAGACGATTCAAGTCTGCGCCATTCGGCCAAAAGATCCCGAGCGACGCCTGCAACTGATCCGTGCGTGAGCTTATATAGGCCGCACGTGTCGGGAAAGGTCTTCGACACCCGTTGGTGCTTTGTCTCCGTGGCCGGGCCCTTCTGTGCTCGCCCGCATAGAGACGCCACAGGTGTTACAAGACCCCCGTTGGCCATGTTTAAAGTCCTCCGGTGTCATAAAACGGCACACATCGAGGCGCATATTTAAGTCCTCCGGTGTTATAAAACGACACACGTCGAGGCGCATATTCAAGTCCTCCGGTGTCATAAAACGACACTCGTCGAGGCGAGTATTCAAGTTCTCCGTGTCACAAAATGACATACGTAGAGGCATGTTACTTGTGGCCGCACGGGCTGGGGAGAAAGTCCTTGACGTCTGTCGGTGTTCTGTCCTCTGCGTTCGGGCCCTCCTGCGCGCTCGTCCGTGAGAAGACACCACAGGTTGTCATGTGACCCCGGCGTTTTCATTTAAGTCCTCCGGTGTCATAAAAACGACACACGTCGAGGCCATATTTAAGTCCTCCGGTGTCATAAAACGACACACGTCGAGACCATGTTTAAGTCCCCGGTGTCATAAAACGACACACGTCGAGGCCATGTTTAAGTCCTCGGTGTCATAAAACGACACTCGTTGAGGTACATGTTTAAGTCCTCCGTCGTCATCAAACGACGTACGTAGAGGCAATGCTATGGTGGAGGCACAAACACCCCGCCAGGGGCATACCCCCATTCAAAAAACCACACACCCAGACGATTCAAGTCTGCGCCATTCGGCCCAAAGATCCCGAGCGACGCCTGCAACTGGTCCGTGCGTGAGCTTATATAGGCGCACGTGTCGGGAAAGGTCTTCGACACCCGTTGGTGCTTTGTCTCCGTGGCCGGGCCCTTCTGCGCTCGCCCGCATAGAGACGCCACAGGTTGTTACAAGGACCCCCGTTGGCCATGTTTAAAACCTCCGTCGTGTCATAAAACGGCACACGTCGAGGCGCATATTTAAGTCCTCCGGGTCATAAAACGACACACGTCGAGGCGCATATTCAAGTCCTCCGGTGTCATAAAACGACACTCGTCGAGGCGAGTATTCAAGTTCTTCGGTGTCACAAAATGACATACGTAGAGGCATGTTACCTTGTGGAGGCACAAACACCCCACTAGTAACAACAAAAATGTACTCCTTACCATGTAAACATCTGACGGAGGCACAAACACCCTGTCGTCGACGCTCATGTACATGACTTGTTGTATACACGCCCAGTGGAGGTAAAACCCCATTAAAGGCGCATTGTAAATGTCATAAATATAAATGACATGGACATGCTTGAATAAAATTGTGGAAATTTGCTTGTCATCTGCCTTTTCTTCTTTAAAGTTCGGCATACGGTCTTTAATAAACATTACGCATTCGAAGGTATTCGAGTGTTATACTCGATGTAAATGAAACATCGACTTCGGTCGGTGGGGAACGGTCCAGTACACGACCACTCCAATCGCCCTGAACGCGAGCGCACGCGGAAAATAAATGAAATGAAATTCGAGGGTATCAGGGTTCGCACCCAATACTCCTCGTAAAATAAATCTTTGTCTGTTTTCTCGTAAACAGTCTGGCACGCCCAAAATTCTTCATTTCAGAAAAGAGATGAGAAAATAAACCTGAAAAAAATCCGCGTTCCAACAATCTGGCACGCCCGGTGGGACTGTTCCTGCCTTCCATGCATATGTAAAAGAACCGTATGCCGATATAGAAATAAAGATGACTAATTTTCACATCACATGTACAAGGAGCGAAAGCCGACATCAAACGCCCGTTCCCACCTGCGACTTCGAGCTCATCCGATGGCCGTCGTCACCTACGGTCCGCAAGTCATCGCGTGCCACGCAAATGTGGCTACCTCGCCGTCCCGCTCGTGTTCGGCGACTTTCCTGCAGTGGTGGGATCCCCCTACTTCCTAGGGGTGGTCCCCGCCGTCCAAGCTACTCCAAAGGCGGCGCCCAAAGCTACTGCAACCAGGGGCATTAACCCCGATCAAGTCAAGGCCGAGTCTTCTCGGTTAACACAATCTCCTGCATCGCGGTCCCTAGAAACGGGGACAGCGCCAGGGACGCAGGGGCACCAAGCCCCACGCAGTCGTCTCCAACTCCGGCAAGACTGTGCTTTGGGAGACATCCGCGTCAGGCTCGATGGAGGCGAGCCGATACTGCCCCGGGACAGAAGCGTCCCCACGGTGGCAACCTCCAACAAATTCGCTCCCCTCCAGGGGATGCGGCAAGAAGATCGGGACTCCCCAAAAGGAGCCCGACAGGGGCAGGCATCAAGCTCGACGCCCCAGCCGCCTCGCAAAATGATGGCAAATGGGGTGGGGACCAAGCAGAAAGCCCGCCAAATCAAACAGGCTAGAGCGGATCAACCCGCCGAACGCCCCAAGAAGGCAACTCCTGAGCGAGAAAAAGCTCAGGACTCTGAGCCTCCTCGTCCCCGCGGACACAAACGCAGGGGCATTTATGAAGCCCAACTTCGTCCCCGCCCAAGCGGAAACTGCTGAAGGGGGAGATGCGAGTCAAGCCGGAGCTTCCGCACCTCGAGTCTCAGTCTTTGAAAGGCTGAGCGCCTCAGTCTTCACCAGGCTGGGAGCTGCAATCCGTCCAAGCACTCAGAAGCCCAAGAAGAAGCAGAGAGTGCAACAGACGTTTGAAGAAGGTGGAGGCATGAAAATCTTCACCTGCTATGCTTCTGGAAGGAAGCACCTGGGCCATCCGGCATCCCTGCTGGAGCGCTCAGGATCATAAACGAACCCGGACGGAGAGACCGACGAAACCGTCCTCCGGTACACCAGAAACGCCTGCCAGAAGACTTCTCCACAAGGGCAGCAAGGCGGTCAAGCTGGACCCCTAAACCAGGGGCAGATCCTCGAGCCTCCACTCGAGCATGATCAAAGACCCCTCTAGGGGCAGGTCCAGCTGGACCTCGAAGGGGGGGAACAAGACGAAGTCGCCAGCTTCCACTCGGAGATCAACAACTGCCGGCCGACGGGGAACAAGCTGAAGTGTTCCTCATGCCTCCAACCAGGGCCGCCTTCCAAGCAATGACGGACGACGCAAAGTATGACTTCATATAGCGTTGGCAGGCTGAAATGGCCAATCTCCTGACCGAGCGAGGACAACAGGCAGGGGCAAATGCGCCGCGCCGCCAAGTGCCGACGGCAAACCAAAATGCTCAGACAAGACATCAACTAGGCGACCTGCCCGATGTCAATCCACGCGCAGCTGCGGTCAACGACTATACTGTCGATCCGGTCCAACAGCCGCGCAGGGGCATAAACTCCCAAGCCTCTGCGGCTGAAGATATCGTCGCCCAGCGACGAATGATTGAAAAGATCGTGGACGACCGCTTCGCTCAGCTAGGCGAGGGAACTGCCACTGTAGATCTCTACAGCGTGCCATACCCCGTCCACCATCAATTCAAGAAGCTGCCACCGGACTTCCCCAAGGCGCCAAAGTTGCAGAAGTTTGACGGACAAGGCTCACAAATGAGCACCTGGCCTACTATATAACGGCCATGGGAGAGTTGGCATTCGATGAATCCTACCTCCTCCGCTACTTCGCCATGTCTGACAGGTACCGCCTTCCAGTGGTACCAGGCTGAGGCCCAACTCCATTGTCGGTTGGGCCGACCTCCAAAAGAAGTTCTCGATCGTTTCCAGACGGCCGGAGAAAGTGTCGCTTGCAAAGTTGTGTTCCCTCAGGCAAAGAAAAGGAGAAACGGCACTCGACTTCATCAAGCGGTGGCTTAAATACCCCACACCGCACCGAGCAAGTCTGTGGTTTAAATACCCTTGAATGTTTGTGCTCTAAATGCCCCCATATCGAGCAAGACTCTATGGGTACGGACGTTTAGATGCCTTGTACTCATATGTATATATTCCGTCGAGGAGACTCTGCTCGAGCAGGATTCTGCCAAGAGCATATCTGTATAATCATAATCTCACGTTTATATGCATATGTTTTCTTGAGGAAACTCTGCCTAAACAGAAATTATCCTCAATATATACTCATATAATGTGAATCTATGTTCATACGGATAGAATCCTGAGTTGAACTCTTCCTATGCAGGGGTTCTACCCGAGAACATACCATATAAGTACAATCATATGTATATATTTCCTTAAGGACACTCCGTCAAAACGGAAATTCCGTCCTATAATTTACTCGTATGTTCATAACTATACGTTTATATGTATACGTTTCAACTAAAATTTGTCCCTGGAAATGAGATATACTCAGAAGATAATTTCGCTAACACGGGCATGTTCCTGCTCATGATAAGCTACATACTCCTTTCAAAAAGACAACCCCATTTTCCAAACTTGGACTCATTCCGTTCAAAATAAACAAAGCAAAAAGGTTGTCTTGAAATTCTTACAGATGCATATACTCTCGCCCACGCTATGAAATGGTATCCGAGTTGAAACAGGTGTTAATACGACATCTAAAGCTTTTAACTCGATGTAAACGTAACATCGGTTCCGATCGATGGAGACAGGGGTCCAACACACGCCACCCCAATCGCCTGATGATTAAGAGGCACGGAATCAAAGAAGTTCGGATTCAAACACGGCGCACCCATCCGTTTCACGGATATATAAAAAATTCTTTCTCTGCATTGCGCAGACCCTTACTCTTGCCTGGCAGGCAGGTTGGCACGCCCCGCAATACAAAGTCAAAAGTTAAATGAACAAACATCATTCGAATGAAGGAAGAAAGGAAAGAAAAAAATTCCCGTGTCCACAACGGCTACCCTGTAGGATGACATTTCGATTTCGATGAGGAGCATAGCTTCGGCTCCGTACACCAGAGAGAAGGGAGAAACCCCGTTGGGGTCTTGTAGACCGTCCGGTATGCCCAGAGCGCTTCGTGCACTTTTCCCCCCAATCACGTTGCGATTGCCGACTATCTTGGCCAGCAGTTTGCAAAGGGTCTGTTGAAGGCTTCCGCCAGACCATTGGCTTGAGGGTTGTATACCGTTGACGTCCTCCAATTTATCTGGATTTGGCTGCCAACGCGTATATCGTTTGTTTCTGAAGGGCCTACCGTTATCTGATACGATCCGATGAGGGGTGCCGAACCTGTAAATCAGGTGTTGCTTGACAAATTTGCAACAGCTGCCCCAGTTACCTCCCGGAGAGGGACTGCTTCTGCCCATCGGGAGAAATAGTTGGTGGCTGCCAGGATGAACTTGTGGCCGCCAGAGGATGGTGGGAATGGTCCCACGACGTCCATTCCCCATTCGGCAAAGGGCCATGTGGGGCAGTTGGATGTAACTCGTTCGGCGGCTTTCTTGGCACCGAACTGAAGACCTGGCATTTATGACACGTACGGGCGTACTGGACGCAATCCGTATACATGGTCGGCCAGAAGAAGCCTTTTAGCTTGATGTTGATTTTCATCTTGTCTCCCGCTTGATGGGCTCCGCACAGTCCAGAGTGGACTTCGTGCATGATGACTTTGGCTTCTCTAGGGGAGAGACATCGGAGGAGGATAGACTTGTCTTTTTCATGGACAAGCCGATATAGTTGGTCCCCGATCATTTGATATGACGTGGCCCGCCGCAGCAGTCGGACTCGTTCGGCCCGATCTGAAGGCAGCCAACCGTTTTTATTTGAATGATCGGCTGGCGCCAGTCTTCTTCTTGACCGGCTTCTTCTTCGAGGGTGTTGACTTCAGCATTTTCTGGGTCGAGTCGTCCTCGAGAACACTGGGCATCAGCCTCCTATGTCGGACAGTTATGCCCAATTCCCCTTCAGGAGGGAGCTTTAGAGCGGACGCCAGTTTGGCTAGCGCACGCCTGAGAGTTTTGTCCTCTAGGGACATGTCCGATTTCGAACAAGTAGAACCTCTCGCGGAGCTTCATTACTTTGGCATGATAGGGGATCAGTTCCTTTTTCCGAACGTCATAGTCCCCCAGCACTTAACGGATGACCAGTGCGAGTCTCCGTAGACTTTTATGCATTTGATGCCCATTTCGGCAGCCAGTTGAAGTCCCACGATCAGCGCCTCATATTCAGCTTGATTGTTGGTCAACGGCTTCATGAGTGCACATGAGTTGTGCAGTATTCCCCCTTGTGGAGTCACCAGGACAATGCCTGCTCCGGAGGTATAAGTTGTGGTGCCATTATTTGTTTGAGCACCCGGGAAGCGCCATCAAAGTAGAGTTCCTAATGTGGTAACTCTATGGCGAGAGTATTCCCGTTTTCTTGAATGGGGACTTCTTTTTGTTGGGTCCCCTCCCCGTGAGGGGATGAGAGCGTTTCATCTTCCGGGAGCTTGAACTCGAGGGAGAGCCTGCTGGGAGCGGATGCGCCGCCAGGAAATCCGCCATACCTTGCCCTTTGATTGCTTTTCTGGGACGAAGGTGATATCAAACTCCATGAGGAGAAGGGCCCATTTTCCCATCCTTCCTGACAACACAGGTTTGGGTGAGGAGCGCTTTTAGCGGGTCTATCCTCGAGATGAGGCTGACTTGATGGGCTAGCAGATAGTGCCGTAATTTCTTGACGGCGAATATCAATGCCAGACATACTTTCTCCACTGGGGGATATCGGTGCTCCGGACCCACCAGCATCCTGCTGAGGTAGTAGAGCGGTTGCTCTTTGCCTTCCTCATTCGCTTGCGCAGAAGCGCTCCCAGCGACGTTTCCATGGCTGTGATGTAGAGGATGAGCGGCTTATCTTTCACCAGGGTCCCAAGACAGGAGGAGTAAGGAGATACTCCTTGATTTCTTCAAAGGTATCTTGGCACTCTTGGTCCCATACAAATGGGGCTCCTTTCTTCATCAATTTGCTGAAGGGGGCGCACCTGCCCGCGAGGTGGAGATGAACCGCCTTATGTAGGCAGCCTTCCTTGGAGAGATTTCAGCTCCGTTAAGGTTTTCGGCGGCGGCAGCTCTCTGATAGCTTTGATTTTGACGGGATCAATTTCTATCTTGCGGTATTTGACAACAAAGCCGAGGAATCTGCCGCTCGAAACGCCGAAGGCGCACTTCATAGGGTTCATCTTCAGCTGGTGCTGGCGGAGTCTTTCGAAGACCTGGCGTAGGTCGCCTAGGTGGTCTTCCCGCCTTTTGGTCTTGACGACCAGATCATCAACGTAGCACTCGACCGAGTCGTGGAGCATTTCTCCGAAAATCTTGGTCATGGCGTTGATAGGTGGCTCCGGCGTTCTTCAAGCCGAAGGGCATTCTTTTATAGTTGTAGATCCCTTTGGGGACCTAAAGGCGGTATGACCTTATCTTTAGGAGCCATACGGATTTGATTATAGCCTGACGACCCGTCCATGAAGGATAGGCGTCATGCCCGGTGGTCATGTCGATCATAGTTTCCGTGATCGGGACCGGGAAGTCATCTTTTGGGCAGGCTTTGTCAAGTCCCTGTAGTCGATACAGATCCGGACTTCGCCGTCTTCTTCTTGACCGGCACTTGTGGACACGAAAAAATTTTTAACCCCTTAACCGATGGGGCTACCATCGGTTAAGGGGATTATTTCGCCAAACCGATGGAAGCACCATCGGTTGGGGAAATCCCTTTTAAATCCCCTAACCGATGGGACTACCATCGGTTAAGGGATTTTTCCCTTCAACCGATGGGAGTTCCATCGGTGAGGGGAAATTCCCCTTCAACCGATGGAAGTGCCATCGGTTAGGGGGTCTTCCCCTCTAACCGATGGGAGTTCCATCGGTGAGGGGAAATTCCCCTCTAACCGATGGAACCTCCATCGGTTAAGGGGCGTCCCTTAAAAAAAAAAACAAAAAAAACAGAAAACAGAAGAAACAAAAGAAGAGCCCCAACCGATGGTACCACATCGGTTAAGGGGACTTTTCCCCTTAACCGATGGAACTACCATCGGTTGAGGGGCTTAACCCTCTAACCGATGGTACCCCCATCGGTTAGAGGGAATTTTCCCTCTAACCGATGGACTCCATCGGTTAAAGGACCCCATTCCCACGATGTAAGGGGGGCCTTCCCCTATAAAAGGCACCCCCATCCCCCATTTGAAAGAGGTCGGCCCCGGGGAGACGCTACAGCCCCTTTGAGAAATTGCTGTCCCCCTTCCCGTGAAATCCCAAACAATAGAAAATTTTGATTTCCAAAGTCCCCGTCTCTCTCAATCTCATTTCTTGTGTGAGTGAAGGTACCAAATCTTCTTCCCCCGAGTGTTGAGAGGTTGTCCGTATGCGGCATCGGCAAACTTCATCGGCTAAAAGTCCGCAATAGCGGCATAGGCCCCCATGGGCTATAGGTTCTAAATACCGTCCATTCTGGACATATGGTATTTTAGATACCTTTGTAATTCGTGCCACCTCCCATCGAGTTTTAAACTCTCCGGGATGGTGTGTTTGTGCTATATGCATATGTTTCTTAGAGGAGACTCTGCCCAAGTGGAGATTTGCTCGAGAACGTATTCATATATTCACAGATTCGTATTTTTATATATATGTTTCTTAGAGGAAACTCTGCCCAAGTGGAGATTCAACCTAAGAATATATCTATAAATTTCAAAATCTGTGTTTATATTTAAATGTTTCTTAGAGGAGATTCTGCCCAAGGGGAGATTCTGCCCAAGAACATGTTTGTATATTCACAAATTTGTATTTTTATATGTTGTTTCCTAGAGGAAACTCTGCCCAAATGGAGTCTCCGCCCACGGACATGTCTATATAGTCATAAATTCGCAATTTAATGCATGTCTCTCAAAAGGAATCCTGCATATGCAGATGGTACCTTTTGCCGGATACTCCACTCAAACAGAGATACCGGTGAGAAAATATGCGTAAACTGCAAATTTGTGCTCATACACACATACTTTCTTAAGGGCAAAATCCCTCCGGGCAAAGATTTCTAAGGACACATGGATATAAGTACATGTTCATATGGATATCTCCGTGAAGGCATTCCGCATAGGCAGAAACTCTGCCAAGATAATTTATGAAAATTGTGTTGATATACACACATCCAAAGAAAAAGAGGATAGGACCCGAACTGTGCTCAGATACTCCAAAGAGCAGCACGAATGCATACTCACAAGAACTGCGTTCATATGGACAGTTTCCAGAAAGGAACTTCAAATTGACAAGAACGTCCATAGAATACGTGCACATTTTCTTGAAAATCATACTCATACAAGTAAAGAAAAATGAATGATGAATAAATGAAACGATGAACGAGGAGAAGGGAAATTCTGCCTCAATTTGGATTTCATTAAAAAAAAAAGGGGGGGGTTGAAGTAGCAACTCTTCTAATACAAAATGCTACTTCTAATCATGACTTCCCCCAAGTTCAGAATCAAATGCACGATATACACCCGTCTGCAATAATAATCCTCCGGTTTCCAATAAAACCTTCAAACAACCTAAAAGAAGAGGAGGGAAACCCCAAATAGGTTCATGGAAATATATCGTTCCTTTTTAAAAGTTGTATCTAGGACTCCACAAAGGGCAGTCTTTTCAAAATGAAACACTCAAGGCAAAAGCATTTCAAAAATAACTAAAAGAAAGATGATACATCATGACCAGGATTTTCTAAAAGAATGTGTATTCTCTCATCCCCTTTGCTATGAATGGTATTCGGGTTAAAACTGATGTTAAATGACACCAAGAGTCTTAACTCGATGTAAATGTAACATCGACTTCGGTCGATGGAGACAGAGGTCCAGCACATGCTACTCCAATCATCTGATGAGTATAGATACGGGACTCAAGGAGTTCAGATAAAAAACGGCGCACCCTAGTCGCCCGTCACACGGGCATCCCGTCCATTCATGGACAATCAATCGTCCGTTCCACGGACATCATACCCGTCCGTTCCACGGACATCATACCGTCCGTTCCAAGGACACCCAAAAATACTCTCTCCGCATTGTGCGGATTCTCCTCTGTCTGTTAGACAGACTGGCACGCCCCGCAAATCATGATACACGAATCAAAGCACGTGAAATAAATGAATACCCAAATGAAATGAATACATGAACCAGATAAAACGAAATGAGCATTCAAAAATCTAATGAATGATCGATGATATTTTTCCCGTGTCAACAACTGGCACGCCCGGTGGGACTTCTTCTCACCATTCATAGCAAGGATGAGACATACGTATATATTTTTCATGAAAGTCCTAATACTGATATTTTCCCTTGAAGGTACAAACAAAAAGGCAAATCATAAGCTGTTGAAGATGGCCGTCACTTATGGACCACTCGCCATCAACAATCATGCCAGGTTCGGTTACCAGGCGACTCCGATCATATTTGGGGATTTTTCCAACAATTGTCGGATCCCTTCCGGCCTATGAAGAAGATGCTTCTCAAAAGCCTCTCTCCAACAAGTTAACAAGGAAGATCCACGAGAGCTGTGGGCAAGCAAAGCTCGTCCTGTTATATCAGCAGGGGGCATCCGAATGCTCTCCAAAGGTAATACTATAAAGGGGATTAGCCTAACTCTGGCCAACAACATTTATGGCTATGAGCCTAGGCAGGTCATGCCCAATCCAAATTCAAACCATATCCAAACTCAGCTCATGACCAACAAGCCATAAGGCAGGTCATGTCCAATCCAAATTCAAAACCATATCCAAACTCAAGCTCATGACCAGCAAGCCATCAAGGCAGGTCATGTCCAATCAAATTCAAAACCATATCCAAACTCAAGCTCATGACCAACAAGCCATCAAGTAGGTCATGTCCAATCCAAATTCAAAACCATATCCAAACTCAAGCTCATGACCAGCAAGCCATCAAGGCAGGTCATGTCCAATCCAATTCAAAACCATATCCAAACTCAAGCTCATGACCAACAAGCCATCAAGGCAGGTCATGTCCAATCCAAATTCAAACCATATCCAAACTCAAGTTCATGACCAGCAAGCCATCAAGGCAGGTCATGTCCAATCCAAATTCAAAACCATATCCAAACTCAAGCTCATGACCAGCAAGCCATCAAGGCAGGTCATGTCCAATCCAAATTCAAAACCATATCCAAACTCAAGTTCATGACCAGCAAGCCATCAAGGCAGGTCATGTCCAATCCAAATTCAAAACCATATCCAAACTCAAGTTCATGATAGCAAGCCATCAAGGAGTCATGTCCAATCCAAATTCAAAACCATATCCAAACTCAAATCATGACCAGCAAGTATCAAGGCCGGTCATGTCCAATCCAAATTCAAATTCCAACCATATGCATCCCAAAATACATTAAAACCAAGCATCAAATATAGCCACAAACCGTCAGGGTAGGCTGAATCCGAAACCAAAATCCAAATTGAAATTCCAAAATCGTAGCCACCAAACCTCAATGGTAGGCTCAACCAAATTTTCATACCATATCTTTGACCCAAAAAAAAAAAGAAGGGGTAGCCATTTAGCAAGACTAAGTCAACCCAAATCTGGACTTTTTCAGTCCAGACAATTTCCTTCGAAATCATAGTTTCTGTCTCTACAACAAGGACAAAACAAAATCATAAAAGTAAAAGGCTATCAGCTGCCACCTCAAGATCCGGCAAATCCATCATGATCAAAGGTCTGCAGGTACGGCTCGACGGAAGCCAACCTATCCCTGCGGGATAGGTATGTTCCTACAATCCCAACCTCAAACCGCTTCTCAGTTTTGCGGCGGTTTCAAGGAGAATCAGGAGATCCCAAGAAGGAAGCCGATGTCAAGCAAAAGACCCAGCACTCTCCCAGGTTCAAACAAATCTGGGTTCCAAAAAAAAAAAGGAAGGAAGCCCATAAACTCAAGAAGACTCAAGCAAATATATCAAAGGTGTTTAGTAAGAGAAGCAACGCCAAATATGCTTCCCTTCAACATATTGAGCTCAAGCACCATCATGGGTAAAAAAAAAAAGAAATATACAAGAAGTCAATCTATACTTCTCAAGGCTCGGAGAATACCCGAATAGTCAAAGAAAATCCAACTCAGTAATTCAAATCTCGCATATCGGTCTTCAACCGTATATGGCGAGTTTCAATATTTGATGGGCTGGGGGCAATTCCTAACGCCAGTACCCGTCCGTCAAAAAGACGACGTGTTACTTGGGCAGCTGAGGAAAAACCCAAGCTTATAATCTTCTCATGCTATGCCGCCGGGAATGACTCTGGCGAACCAGCTGAACAAATCGCTGAAGCCACTTCAAATCCTGCTGAAGCCATCAGGTAATTTGCCAGAAGAAACCGCCAGCCCGGCGGACAAGCTGAAGCACCTGGTCAAGTTCTCCCTCGTATTGATATTTAACATGAGGGAATTCAAATCCCCTTCTTCGAAGAAACAAATATTCAAGTCGAAGAAGGTGGGCCTTCAACTTCAAACATCAATCCCGTCATCGACTTGCCGACAAAGGAAAATTTCCAGGCTATGTCAGATGACGACAAATATCAAGTGATGCAGCAATGCCAATCTCAAATGGCTGTGCTTCTAAATGAAATGAGGCAACTGGTAACTACAAGCCTCCCCATTCTGTGGAGCCAGTCTCTGCTCAAAATCAACAAAATCAACATCCAGATGGGGCTGCCCCGACAAATTATCCGGCAGCTTCTACGACTGGTCTTCTTCCTCAAACTACGGTTCAAGACATCATTGATCCGTCAATATTATGACCCCTCAAGGTGTTGCCATACAAAGGCATGAGATACTGAAGATTATTCAAGATATGTTCGCTCAGCAGAGCGAAGGTATTCAGGTGGCAGATTTATATTCTGTCCCATATCCAGTACATCATCAATTCAAGAAGCTACTAGAAACATGCCCTAAAGTCCCAAAACTATCAAAGTTTAATAGGCATGGGTCACCACTGGAATATGTGGCACATTATGTTATTGCCTGGGCAAGCTCGCCATCGGCAAATCTTATCTCCTCAGATATTTTGCAACTTCCTTGATTGAAGTGCATTTCAATGGTATTCAGAACTCAAGCCTGACTCAGTTGCTGATTGGGCGGATCTGCAAAAGAAATTTCTAGGCCATCTCCAAACGGCTAAAGGGAAGGTATCTCTCTGCCAAATTATGTTCCCTCAAACAACAGAAAGGGGAGTCGGCAATCCACTTCATCAAGGGATGGAGAGAGTTTAGCATGAAATGCAATAACCCTCCTGTTCAAGAAGATACAATCCCTATCTGCCAAAAAGGCCTCATATCAACAATCAATGAGAGACTCTTGGGAGCAAATATCAAGAGCTTCGATCAATTGAATTCCATAGTGGCAGACATTGAGATGTTTCTAGCCGAGCAAATGACACATACATCTCATAAAGGCAAGCTCCCCAAAGAGCGCAATAAGTTAGCAAAAGAAGTCAACATCATTGACTCCTCACATGATGATGAAGCAAAGGGGGCAGCAATCTCTCCTGCCCCAAAGAAGAAATCAGAAGCTAAAGCTCCACTGCCATCATTGATGGGGCGTATGAAGACTCCTTATTCTTTCAAAAAACAAGAAGCATATTAAAGAGGCTCTTTGATCTCTGCCTCGACAACAATTAATATCATTGCCAAACACCAAAGAAGCAGGCAGATGTCAGCAAAATCAATCAGCTTAATTTGCCCGTATCACCGTATGGTGGGGCATGCAATTGAAGATTGCTACATCTTCAAAAATGAGGCCCAGAAGATCATTCAAATGGCCTCATATCTATGCAAAATGCTCTGGCTGACCCTCCTCAACTTCATGCTTGGGATCGACCAGAGCAATCTGTCAATGTCATTTATATGACGAGACTTCCAACAAATTCAAATCATCTCGAGGACGGTCATTCATGTAATCCTCCTCAAGATAATTCAGGAGCTCATTCTCTACCAAGATCAAGGCATGATCCACATAGAATAATGAGGAAAGCCCAAAGGCAAATATACTCTTATGCATACTCAAATATATTCAGAACCGCCTCCTATGTCGCCATATGCAGACTCAATTGGGTGGCTATCCGAAGATCCTTCAACTCCTGTCGAGCCGGCAAGGTTATATTCTTTCCCTCGACATCTCACTTACTCACTTTTCCGGCTATGCCTTCAATCCGGATTGATGGATTACCGAGCTCCGGCAGAAATATTAGCCAATTACTGCCCATATCATCAAATGATGGGTCATAGTATCAAAGATTGCATAAGATTCAAAAATGATGTTCAAAAGCTAATTGACCTGAATATTCATCGGGTCAACCAGCCTCATACTCGGCAACCACCAAATGGACCAGCCAACCTGGATCCTATTAGGTGAATGTCATTAATGCATCATCATCTTTTGGTCTTCCTCGGTCATCAGTGGGGGAGCATTCAAATCCATATTTATTCAGTCAATCGTATACAAATGTGCATCTTCTACAATAAGCTTCTCATTTGCAACAAAGAGCACCAAGTTTATACTTGACAATCTCAGAAGGCAAAGTGGTTTCCATACTTGAACCAGCATCATATATCTTTCAGAGTGAAAGGAGATGTATGACTATTGTCTGGATCTCCATGATTTGGTCGAAACTCATATCTGGGAAGAAAAAAATTGATCAATATGGGAATTCTTTGGCGCCAGCAAATAAGGTGTCACAACGAGCCTATGTTCAAGTCCAGAATCCCAAGCTCTATATCCAAAGATATGTGAATATTATCATCATCCACTGGGCTATGGACGATACAGAAGTCAAAGCCGAAATAGAGCAATTTAAAATTGATCTTTTTCAATACAGAATTAGAATATCAAAAGAAGCTGCGACAAAGCCAATCTCCCAGTAAGCAGAGGAGTTCGTGGATCATTATCACCAACTCCCATCTTCAATTATTGAAGAAGCAATTAATGCAACCTGAGAATGGGTCACTGTCGGCCCTCAAAATCAGCCAGTTCCAAAAGAGTCAACAACTCTATATTAAGAGGCGGCTCCAACAAGAGAAGCATCTCCAAATCAGCTTCAGAGCAGGAAGTCATAAGCTTACTTAAAGCTCTTCAGGTATGAAATAAAAAATATATACATATATATATATATATATAAACAAAAAAAAAAAACAAACAAACAAACAAAAAAAAACAAAGAATAATAATAATAATAATAAAAAGAAGAATGAAAAAGAAAAAGAACAAATGTAGCGTGATGCTGCTGCTGAGGTACCTCAGATATCAATAAAAAAAAAAAACTCTCCAGAAAAGGGGGAGCATCATTTCTCAACATGATTTAAAAAAAAAAATGGCTTAGGACTTAGGACTTAGGGCCTTAGGGCCTAGGACTTAGGGCTTAGGGTTTATTTGGAGAATATACTCCTTCTAGGTCTTCTGATAAAGCTACCCTCGGTCGATGTACCTATGGGATGAGCTAGAATGAAAAATCCGGCTCTGGGACTGGCTCTATCAATTACAGGAGAAAGCTCTAGAAAAGGAGAAGCATCATCTCTCAGCACGATCATGCTAACATACCAGCGTGGCCGGTAAATAATCATCATCACAAGAAAGGGCGTGGTAAGAAGCAAAAAGCTGCAGCTACCACTTCCAAGAAGCTGACATTACAAAATCAAGCAAAGTCATACTTTTCATGGCAAAGAATCAAAGCCTCTTCTGAAGATGAAATACAGGAAGGATCTTATGTCTTCAATCCCTCAGATGAAGAAGAAGAACTGCCCAATATGCCTTCTCATACAAAAGAAAAGAGCCAAAGTCCCATGCCTCATCAAATGAGCCGAACAACGCTCCTCCCTTTTCAAATGGAAGGTTGTTGATTCCTATCTCTCAAAAGAAATCTGTCAAGCCAAAGAAGCCATCTGAATCCTTGATTGAGGGATCTCCCTCATCGGATCAGACACGTGCCAAGACTTTGACAAAATTCTTCAGCAACTCAAATCACTCCCCGCCAACCTTACTGTCTGGGAGGCAATTGCTTGAAGTAAGGACTTGAGGGAAACTCTCGTCAAAATACCCCAAGAAACAGAAATATATGAAGCTCATATGGCTGATTTCCAAGCTCAAATATATGAAGCACTGGCAGCAGGTGTCACCTTCACAGATAAAGGAATGCTACTATGCCACAATCGTCCTTTACATATATATGAAGGGACAAGTCAATGGCAACAAATTGTGTTGGATCCTGGCCGATATGGGGGCATCTATCAATATAATGCCTTATAAAGCCCTTGAATCTCTACATCTCATGCCTCATATGCAACAGGTAAAAGATGTACGAATTACCGGTTTTAAACCAAAATTCAGAAGAGGCCATTGGAAGAGTCACTGTCAACTTAATTCTTAGAAGCTTCACCACCAAGGTAGCCTTCTACATTATTGATGCTGATACAACATACAGAATATTGCTTGGAAGACCTTGGCTATAAAAATTTTGGGTCATCCCGTCAACTCTCCATCAATGCATCAAATATGCAAAAGAAGGGAAGAGTAGTACAGTCTTTGCCGATCAAGCCCTGTTTCGGGAAGATGAATGCAACCTGACTGATGCCCTTTATATCTTGGAGGATCAAATCTTCAACCCTCCTCCCTCTCTAAAAAAGGGAAAAGTAAGCAAATTGAGTCCTCAAATGAAGACAATGAAACTGGCGAGCTTTTTGTGATAAACCAAAGCTTTGCCAAATTACCTGCAGAGAATTCTCAAAGCAAAGCAACCCGCCCAGAACGGCGGAGCATCAGTTATGAAAGTCAAGTTATCAATGGGAGCATTCCTCTGCCACCCAATTGCTTGCAAATCCATTCTTTAAGGCCAGATCAAAGTGTTCGACGATTGAAAAACATTCGTCGTCAAATATCGGGGAATGGAAATAGACCCTGACAAAATCAAGGCGATCCAGCAACTGCTTCTCCTCAAAATTTGACAGAGCTAAGGTCACTCCAAGGAGATTAGCCTATATCAGGCGATTCATATCCAATCTCTCAGGAAGATGCATGCCGTTCGACAAACTAATGACGAAGAATGCTCCCTTCATCTGGGACCAAGAATGTCAGGATGCTTTGAACAAATCAAAGAATATCTTCTCACTCCGCCAGTCCTGGGGGCACCAGTTGCTGGGAAGTCTCTTATACTCTATATTTCAGCTATGGATGCTTCTCTGAGAGCTCTACTGGCACAAACAAATGAAGATGATAAAGAGCAAGCTTTATATTATCTTAGCAGAAAGCTATTGGACCGGAACTCCGGTATGCTCCAATGGAAAAAGTATGCCTAGCACTCGCTGCAAAGAAAATTGAGGCATTATCTGCTGTCTCATGAAATTAAACTCATCTCCAAGTATGATCCAATCAAATATCTGCTAAGGCAACCCATATTGTCAGGAAGACTCGCGAAATGGGCTCTGCTCCTTATGGAATTGATATCACATACATCCCACAGAGGGCAATCAAAGGGCAAGGCTTGGCCGAATTCTTAGCCGCACATCCAGTGCCAGAAGATTCCCCTTTATCTATAAACCTCCTAGAAGAAGAAACTCTCTCTCCTGCAAGTGAAAATTCATTTCTCGAAGAGGTTGCCACAATTGAGCTACCCTCCTGGGAATTATATTTCGATGGAGCTTCCCGAACTCTTCATTATACTGATGGTTCCACCACTGTCTCTACTGGAGCAGGGATCGTCTTAGTCACTCCATATGGAGGAATCTTATACAACTCTTGTGCTCGATGAAGCCACTCACAAATAATGAAGCTGAATATGAAGCTCTAATTATTGGGCTCCGGTTGGCTCTCGAAATGGGTCAAAAGTATACAAGTTTATGGGACTCGCAAACTGGTCATTCGACAATATTGGGCCAGTATAAAGTCCGAAAACCACAATCTATACTATACCACAGTCATGAAGCTCAAAGAAAAATTCAACTTCTTAACATATCCCATGTGCCGAGAAAGGAAAATTCTCAGGCTGATGCTCTAGCCAAACTGGCTTCTACCATAAAATTGCCTCCCGAAGGGGAATTGGACATAAGTGTCCGTTACAGAAGATCATGCCCAGTATCCTTGACACTGAGTCTAATATCACAGTTGAGGAAGTATATAATACAGAGCTAGATGCAACAAATGAATCTGAAGATTGGCGCAAGCCGCTCATCAAAATCAAGAAAGGTTGGTTGCCACCTGATTAAGCACAGAAAATTCAGCTCTTACGCAGGGCCACCTCATATCAATTAATAGCAGAACAACTATATAGGCTGGTCCATGAAAAGAAAGGGTCAGTCCTCCTCAGATGCCTATCTTTCAAGAAGCCAAAACATCATGAAAGAAGTTCACTCCGGACTGTGTGGAGCACACCAGGCAGGAGAGAAAGTGAAAGTCAATATCAAGCTAAAAGGCTTCTACTGGCCTACCATGTACGCACTGCATTCAATATGCCGTACATGTCATAATGTCAAGCATTTGGCCCTGTACCGAGGAAATCACCAAATATATTACATCCCACAGCACCAACCTGGGCCTTTGCCGAATGGGGGATGGATATTGTGGAACCATTCCCACCCTTATCTCAAGGCCACAAATTCATATGGCTGCTATAGATTATTTCTCTCGGTGGGTTGAAGCTCTCCCATTGGGGAAGGTACCGGGAGAATTGGTCGCCAAATTTGTCAAGCAAAACATAATATACAGATTTGGAACTCCTCACAGAATCATATCGATAATGGGTCACAATTCCGCAATAAAACAATATATGCTTTAGCAGCAAAATTTCATATTAATTGAGGACTTCTTCAGTATATAATCCACAAGCAAATGGATTGGCAGAAGCCTTCAACAAAACCCTCTGCAAGCTGCTTGCCAAAATAGTCGGCAATAGATGAAGCTTATGGGCTTACTAAACGGTGGCAATCCAAATGGATTTCAAAGTCAAGAGAAAGATCAAATGGAAAGAAGACTTGAAGGGCTTTCCAATTTAGAAGGAAGGCACCTTGAAGCATATAAGTCTCTCCAAGTATATCAAGCTAGAATGGCTCGCGCTTTGACAAATTAGCAAACCTAGAGCATTCAACAAGGAATCTTGTCATGGAAATGCAGAGAAGTAATGGCGGGAAAACCAAGTGGCAAATTGCAACCCATTTGGCTCGGCCCATACATCGTCATTTTGGCATATGAAGGAGGTACCTAGGCTGGTGCACCATAAAGGTACTGTGTCCTTTCCTCCACTCAACACCTGAAACTATACCATGCCCCAGAACATGAGTTCCTCGGCAAATCACAAAACCCAAATCTAATCACCCAGTAGGCATAAAGCGGAAAGGAATGAAAGATGCCCTCTTTGAGGATCATTCTAAAGTAGAAGCTTCATGAATGGAGGCAAAAGAATCAAATACCATCTGTCCATCATACAATCCTTCAATCCTTGTAGGAGCATGAAGCCAAAAGTACTCTATCCTGCATATCTCACTCTTCATCAAATTCAATTCAAAACCAAACAATAGCCAGCAAACCACAAAGGTAGGCTATGCCAAATTCAAATTCCAAATCCATGGCCAGAGAACCATCAAGATAGGCCATATCCAAACCATAGCCAGCAAACCAAAGGTAGGCTATGCCAAATTCAAATTCCAAAACCATGACCTGAAAACCATCAAGGTAGGCCATATCTAAAACCATAGCCAACAAACCACAAAGGTAGGCTATGTCAAACCCAAAATCAAAACCATGACCATAGCCACAAACCACAAAGGTAGGCTATGTCAAATCCAAATGTCAAAACCATAGCCAACAAACCACAAAGGTAGGCTATGTCAACAAAACCATGACCATAGCTAACAACCACAAAGGTAGGCTATGCCAAATCAATTCCAAATCCATGGCCAGAAAAACCATAAGGTAGGCCATATCAAAACCATAGCCAGCAACCATAAAGGTGGACTATGCCAAATTCAAATTCCAAATCCATGGCCAGAAAACCATCAAGTAGACCTATCCCAAACCATAGCCAGCAAACCACAAAGGTAGGCACCATCATATTCAAATCCCAAATATAGTCAGCAAGCCACCAAGCAGGTCATATCCGAAATCCATCCAAATTATAGCCAGCAAGCCACCAAGGCAGGACAAATCAGATATCCAAATACAATTCCAAATCCAAATTCCAAAACTATAGCCAACAAACCACAAGGTACACTATATCAAGTACAAATTCCAAAATTCATAACCAGCAACACAAAGGTAGGCTATATCAAAACCATACTCCAGTCATAGCCGACAAGCCACCAAGCAGGCCTTATCAAATACAATTCCAAATGCAATTCCAATCTATAGTCAACAAACCACAAAGGTAGGCTATATTAAATCGGTCATAGCCAGAAGCCACCAAGGCAGGCTATATCTGAAATTCAAATCCCAAAACATAGCCAGCAAACCAAAAAATGTAGGCTATATCAAATCTAAATTCCAATCCATAGCCAAAAGCCATTAAGGCATGCTATACAAATCCAATCCAAAATCATAGCCAGCAAATCACAAGGCTATTCATACTAGCCATTAAGTCATATCCAAAGCCAATTCAAAACCCAAAGTCCCACCAGCAAACCACCATGGTAGGTGATATCAAGTTTAAATTCCAAATTTATCCTAAGGCCATCAAGGCAACTCATATTCAATACAATCCCAAATTCATAGTCAGCAAACCATCAAGGCAGATCATATCCAGATTTGATCCAAAACCACGTGCACCAAACTATAAATGCCAAAATAAATCAAACCCAGAATACCAAATATAGCCACAAACCATCAAGGTAGGCTGAACCAAATAGAAGCCCGAAATTCCATATCTTAGCCATAAGCCACCAAGGAGGCTAAACCAAAACCAAAAACAAAAAAAATCAAAACCAAAACCAAAACCAAAACCAAAATCAAAACCAAATCAAAAATCAAAACCAAAACCAAAACCAAAACCAAAACAAAAAAATCAAAACCAAAACCAAAGTCAAAATCAAAATTAAAACCAAACCAAAACCAAAACCAAAACCCAAATCAAAACTAAAGCCAAAATCAAAACCAAAACCAAGTCCAGAGCCAAATCAACCTAAACCTACATCCAAAATGCAAAAGCAAAATCAAAAGCTCATATCCCATCCAGAATACCACAAAGATAAATTGAAATGTCCATATCCAAATCCAAAAACAAACACAATCTCAACTCCAATACAAATCCAAATGTAAATCCCTTATCCCTGCCCCAAGCCATCAAGGATGGGCGGAATTCAAACCCAAAATCACAAATCCAAACCTAAAACTCCATGCCAAAGTCTATATCAATATCCAAAATTAAGCCTGAAACTAAAGTAAACCCAAATCTCATATCTATATTCAAACTCAAATCAAAATACCACAAAGGTAAGTCACCCCCATTCTGCAGCCATGTCACCACCATCTCACAATCAGACCACCATCCATTCAACTACCCAAACCAGTCAAGTACTCACCAGTCAGGTCAAAAAAAAAAGAAAAAGAAAGAAAGAGGAAAGAAAGAAAGAAAAGGGTTAAAAATATAGATACCCCGATGGACTCAAGTATACAATTCACTGTATGCTTGAGGGTAAAAAGATCAAAAAAATCCGGCTGAGGTGAAAACCCGAAAGGGCGCTTCAGGCAAAAAATGGATAATCCCTCAACGTGAAAATCCGAAAGGGCACGTTGGAAAAAGTTAAAGGGGGTCAGTCTTGGTGAAAACCCGAAAGGGCGCTAAGGCTGGTAATGTGACAAAAAAAAGGAAAAAGAAAAGAAAAATGAAAAGGAGGATTTCTCAGCCCTCCATTATACATTCACAAAGTTACAAGTCACCACATTACAAACTTGCAGAGGGTGACAGATACCACATAGAAAAGAGATCAAGGCAACAAGCCCAATATACAAATGTTATGATATGAAACAAAGGCAGGAAGACTTCTTCCTCTCCAGCCGTTCAAATCTAATTGCAAACCCTTTAGCCCGGCACCAAGCCATCAAGAAGGGGCGAAATTCAAATCCCAAAGCCAAATGATAAACACCGCTCCAGAGCCCATTCAAAACCAAGTCCAGGGCCAAATCATACCCAATCTCATGCTCATATCCAAACCCAAATCCAGAACACCACAAAGGTAACCCAACATATCCATATCCAAACCCAAATCCAAAATACCACAAAGGTAAGCCAACATACTCATGTTCAACCCAAATCCACATCCAGATCTAAATTCCAAATCCGAATTTCCAATCATTGGCCAAATTCAAATCTCAAACCACATCCGAATACACCACTCATTCCACAACCAAACTCCATTCAATTATCCAAGTCAGTCGAGTCCTCAACAGTCAAGTCAAAAAAAAAAGAAAGAAAATGGGTTAAAAAAAAATAGAGATACCCCGATGGACTTAAATATACGGCTCACTGTATGCTTGAGGGTAAAAAGATCAAAAAAATCCGGCTGAGGTGAAAACCTGAAAGGGCGCTTCAGGCAAAAATGGGTAACCCCTCAACGTGAAAACCCGAAAGGGCACGTTGGAAAAAGCTAAAGGGGGCCAGTCTTAGTGAAAACCCGAGAGGGCACTGCGATTGGTAATGTGAAAAAAAAAGAAAAGAAGAAAAAAAAAGGAGAAAGAAAAAGAAAAAAAAAAAAAGGGATGGAGGAAAATGAAAAGGGGATCTTCATTATCCTTCACCTTGTATTTACAAAGTCACAAGTCACTCTCTGTACAAATATACAAAGAGTGGCGATTGCTATGTAAAGGTCAAACAAAGAAAAAAGCAAGACAATGAGCTCAGCATGTAAATGTTATACTGAAAAGCAAAGGATGGAGGGTTTTTCCTCTTCAGCCGTTCAACTGCCTGGCTTTGGAGGTTGTCAGTTGGCGGAGGTTCCTTCCGTCTCTTACATAGGCAGCTTCTTCTTCAGAATCTCTGGCCTCCTGATTCAAAGAAGACCTCTCTTCATCAAGCTCGCATTCCAGCCGGGCAATGTTCTCCTTCCCAACAACCATGCTCAACACCATCGTCACTCGCAGCATCGCCTACTTGAAAGGCAGGATAAGCTTGAAACTCCAAAAATGGGCTCCCCGCATCTCCCCAAAAGTGGAAAGAGAGGATTGGCCACAGATACAGAATATGAATCCATCATCCCCCAGAGAAGAGTTGATCACAGAAGACCTGGTCACCTGAATACAAGGAAGGAAAGTCAATATCAGAAAAGAAAACATCATCTTTAAAGACTGTATATGAGCTCAGTAAAGGAAGTCATCTGCAGGAGTTAATTCCATGGCAGAATATTCCTTGGCAGGCATCGGGATAAGCCCCGACATGAGCAAAAGAATACTGTTCCGTCGAGACTCTCAGCTCAGCAAATGCAGAGGCACCGTCATCCGTCACGGCTATCTCAAGAAAACAGACAATCAGATGATGGTTCATTATCATCAATCTCAGGCATAAAATTGGCAACTGCCCGTGAGGAATTCTCACGCTCCACTTCACAAAGGAAAGAGAACCTCCAGGCAAAGAGGCATGGCCGCCCGAAGCAATCGGACCGGCACCCTTCCTCATATGTCTCGTCATCTGAGGTAGATAAGTCAAAAAGAGAAGAAAATGGAATATTCAAATGAGCTTCACCATTCCTGTCTCCAACAACTTCGGAGCAAGGATGGTTGAGAATTCAAAACAGATATGAAAAAATGATGAATGAAGTAGAAGAGAAAGAAAAAAAAAGAAAGATAGCCGCCAAACTAAGAAGGTCTGCCTCAGTAGCCGAATATTACGTCAAATCTCAGACAAAGCCGAGAAGACAAGATTCAAGAAAAAGATGTCAAATCCAATCCAAGCAAATGCCAAAAGGCAAAGCTCGGAAAAGTGCTATCAGATCCAACTGCGAATCAAGTAAGGGTCACAAGTCAAAAAAAAAAAATCTCTCAATCAAGTTGTTGAGCAAAGTCAGAAAGACGAGTCTCACCAATTGAATCCTCAAGCCAGAAAGGAAAAATCCCTGAGATAAAATCCAGAAGGCAAAGACCCAGGCAAAGAAAGCCCAAAGTCAGTTTTAAGTAAATCCAAGGAAGCGGAGCTGATCGCTCAGAACAAGAAGCATGACAAAGTCGATCGTTGCCCGAGGTTGTCGACTTCACAGTGCAAGTGCTGAAGTGTGTCAACTGTGGCTACAACTTTCCGATTCAAGTTATTGTCAAGTCATGAAGATCAGAAGCACGGCTCGAAGAACGCACGGGACGTCCCCCTCCGCCTTCGGCGTCGACGCACTTCCCGTGGGGGGCATTTGTGGACACGAAAAAAATTTTAACCCCTTAACCGATGGGGCTACCATCGGTTAAGGGGATTATTTCCCCAAACCGATGGAAGCACCATCGGTTGAGGGGAAATCCCCCTTTAAATCCCCTAACCGATGGGACTACCATCGGTTAAGGGGATTTTTCCCTTCAACCGATGGGAGTTCCATCGGTTGAGGGGAAATTCCCCTTCAACCGATGGAAGTGCCATCGGTTAGGGGAGTCTTCCCCTCTAACCGATGGGAGTTCCATCGGTTGAGGGGAAATTCCCCTCTACCGATGGAACCTCCATCGGTTAAGGGGCGTTCCCTTAAAAAAAAAACAGAAAAAAACAGAAAACAGAAGAAACAAAAGAAGAGCCCAACCGATGGTACCACCATCGGTTAAGGGGACTTTTCCCCTTAACCGATGGAACTACCATCGGTTGAGGGGCTTTAACCCTCTAACCGATGGTACCCCCATCGGTTAGAGGAATTTTCCCTCTAACCGATGGGACTCCCATCGGTTAAAGGATCCCCCATCCCACGCATGTAAGGGGGGGCCTTCCCCTATAAAAGGCACCCCTATCCCCCATTTGAAAGAGGTCGGCCCCGGGGAGATGCTACAGCCCCTTGAGAAATTGCTGTCCCCTTCCCGTGAAATCCCAAACAATAGAAAATTTTGATTTCCAAAGTCCCCGTCTCTCTCAATCTCATTTCTTGTGTGAGTGAAGGTACCAAATTCTTCCCCCGAGTGTTGAGAGGTTGTCCGTATGCAGCATCGGCAAACTTCATCGGCTAAAAGTCCGCAATAGCGGCATAGGCCCCCATGGGCTATAGGTTCTAAATACCGTCCATTCTGGACATATGGTATTTTAGATACCTTTGTAATTCGTGCCACCTCCCATCGAGTTTTAAACTCTCGGGATGTGTGTTTGTGCTATATGCATATGTTTCTTAGAGGAGACTCTGCCCAAGTGGAGATTCTGCTCGAGAACGTATTCATATATTCACAGATTCGTATTTTATATATATGTTTCTTAGAGGAAACTCTGCCCAAGTGGAGATTCAACCTAAGAATATCTATAAATTTCAAAATCTGTGTTTATATTTATATTCTTAGAGGAGATTCTGCCCAAGGGGAGATTCTGCCCAAAACATGTTTGTATATTCACAAATTTGTATTTTTATATGTATGTTTCCTAGAGGAAACTCTGCCCAAATGGAGTCTCCGCCCACGGACATGTCTATATAGTCATAAATTCGCAATTTAATGCGTATGTCTCTCAAAAGGAATCCTGCATATGCAGATGGTACTTTTGCCGGATACTCCACTCAAACAGAGATACCGGTGAGAAAAATATGCGTAAACTGCAAATTTGTGCTCATACACACATACTTTCTTAAGGGCAAAATCCCTCCGGGCAAAGATTCTCTAAGGACACATGATATAAGTACATGTTCATATGGATATATCTCCGTGAAGGCATTCCGCATAGGCAGAAACTCTGCCAAGATAAATTTATGAAAATTGTGTTGATATACACACATCCAAAGAAAAAGAGGACAGGACCCGAACTGTGCTCAGATACTCCAAAGAGCAGCACGAATGCATACTCACAAGAACTGCGTTCATATGGACAGTTTCCAGAAAGGAACTTCAAATTGACAAGAACGTCCATAGAAATACGTGCACATTTCTTTGAAAATCATACTCATACAAGTAAAGAAAAATGAATGATGAATAAATGAAACGATGAACGAGGAGAAGGGAAATTCTGCCTCAATTTGGATTTCATTAAAAAAAAAGGGGGGGTTGAAGTAGCAACTCTTCTAATACAAAAATGCTACTTCTAATCATGACTTCCCCAAGTTCAGAATCAAATGCACCGATATACACCCGTCTGCAATAATAATCCTCCGGTTTTCCAAGATAAAACCTTCAAACAACCTAAAAAGAAGAGGAGGGAAACCCCAAATAGGTTCACGGAAATGTATCCGTTCCCTTTTTAAAAGTTGTATCTCGGACTCCACAAAGGGCAGTCTTTTCAAAATGAAACACTCAAGGCAAAAGCATTTCAAAAATAACTAAAAGAAAGATGATACATCATGACCAGGATTTTCTAAAAGAATGTGTATTCTCTCATCCCCTTTGCTATGAATGGTATTCGGGTTAAATTGATGTTAAATGACACCAAGAGTCTTAACTCGATGTAAATGTAACATCGACTTCGGTCGATGGAGACAGAGGTCCAGCACATGCTACTCCAATCATCTGATGAGTATAGATACGGGACTCAAGGAGTTCAGATAAAAAACGGCGCACCCTAGTCGCCCGTCACACGGGCATCCCCATCCATTTCATGGACAATCCAATCGCCGTTCCACGAACATCATACCCGTCCGTTCCAAGGACCCAAAAATACTCTCTCCGCATTGTGCGGATTCTCCTCTGTCTGTTAGACAGACTGGCACGCCCCGCAAATCATGATACATGAATCAAAGCACGTGAAATAAATGAATACCCAAATGAAATGAATACATGAACCAGATAAAACGAAATGAGCATTCAAAATCTAATGAATGATCGATGATATTTTTCCCGTGTCAACAGCACTATATTGGCCAGCCAAGTTGGATAGATGCATGGCTCGGTGAAGTCGACTTGGAGAAGTCTGTCCACCTCGGCATTTACTTTCAGCTCCAGTTCGTGGCGCATACGCCGTTGGGCTTGCTTGACCGGTTTCGCTGCGGGGAGTATGGACAATTCATGCTCAGCCACGTAGGGGTCCAGGCCTGGCATTTCTTTGTATGTCCACGCGAAACAGTCTTTGAATTCCAGCAAGAGTTGCCGGTATGACTGTCTTTCTTCTTCGTTCAGGAGAGCGCTGACGAAGATTGGCCGGGGTTCTTTTGGTTCCCCGAGGTCGAGTTCGACCAGTTCGTCGACAGTAGCTTGTCCGCCATCTTCGAGTTCACGGGGTGCTGGCTGTAGGTCGATGAAATCCCTTTCTTCATCGGAGTCAGCAACGTGGACGTCATAGTATTTGAAGCCTTCTTCTGTGATCGGCCAGAAGGGTTCCTCGCCTTGAGGTGTTTCTTGGCGCGCCGTCCCGTTTGATAGGACGAGGGCGGCCTCTCCTTGCTGCGGCTTTGAAGCGGGGGTGGGAGATCGCCCGTCGGAGGGGCAATGATCAGGTGAGGGCGCGAGCCCAACGGTGTTGACCGTATAGTAGGCCTCGCATTCCGCCGTCTGACCATAGCCCAACCCCCGAGTGTCTTTTACACAATAGGGGGGTTGCCCTTGGAGTTGCTTCGGGTACCACAGCTGATGGAAGTACTCCCGTCGAGAGGGATCTTGCGTTTGTGCAATCTTTTGCCTTTGGCACAATTTCTTGATGTGCTCGGGCATGTCATCCATTTCTTGGACGGGCTCTGGGGCGACTTGAGTCGTTTGACTCCAGCCGAAGTCGTCTTCGGAAGGCCCATATGGAAGCGGGTCTCCTTTGTAGAAGATGATTGGCTTCGGCGTCTCGCCTTCCTCGAGGCTGTCATTTCTGTAATGGGTGACAATGAATGTCGTTAGTCGTTCCACCCATTGCTCCTCCCTATGGAAGGGTAGCTGCATGTATGCCGGCGGCAAAGAGATGCTTTGGTTGATGATCTCGCCGACGGTGTTTGCTTCATGGTTGATTTCACGCCTTTCTGGGCAACTTGGCCCGGGCGTGGTGGATTCGGCGAGGCGGCTGAGCCGGTGAGCTTCAAGGAGGTCTTTGTTGACCTTGAAGAGCTCCTCTTCCTCTTGATCCTGGCTTGCTTGATTCGCGTCGGCATTTAGTTTTTCCTTGCCTTTTGACGCGGCTGTTGGCTTGTTGGGAGGCTCGCCGAAGTATAACTGGGCATCCGCCAGATTGCATTCATTTGGGCGGAAAGGAGCCCGGTCGGCGAAAACTGTATGTTGCTCTCCTTCTTTGATGTATTTTATACACTGATGGAGAGTCGAGGGGATGACCCGATTTTCATGGAGCCAGGGTCTTCCCAGGAGAGCTTTGTAAGACGTGTTCGCATTTATGATGTAGAACACGACCTTGGTGGTGAAGCCGTCCATGGCCAGCTGTACTTCCACCTTTCCCAAGGCGTTTTCAGAATTCTGATTGAATCCAGCGATTCTGATGTCATTTACCCTTTGCAAGTAGGGCGTGAGATATAAAGACTTGAAAGTCTTCAGAGGCATGATATTGATCGACGCCCCGGGGTCAACCAGGATCCGGTTGAGTTCGTGCCCATTGACTTTTCCTTGCATATACAACGGGCGGTTGTTGTATAGCGTTGGCAACAGCATGTCCTTGTCGGAGAAGGTCACCTCCGCCACTAGTGCTTCGAGGGCCTGGGCCTGGAGTTCGGTCACGTCAGCTTCGTAGACCTCGGGCTCTTGCAAGATTTTGACGAGCGTCGTTCTCAACTCTTTGCTCCAGGCAATGGCGTCCCATATGGTGATGTTGGTTGGGAACCGCTTCATATGCTGTATGATTTTGCGGTCAGCCCGGGCACGGAGTTGATCCAATGGCGGGATAGTGTCCTCCAGGGCTTTTATCGGTTGCCCGAATTGGTTGACCCGTCTTGCCCCTGGCTGTTCGTCCGGCTTTTCTTCGAACAACGAGCCCAGGCTGTCCTCCTCCGGGGCAGTAGTTTCTTCTTCGCCGCTTCTGGCTGGAGTGGACCGGACGGCCGACTCAGGAGTTTTCCGGTGGGAGGGTTTGTTGGGGATCGCCCATCCCCCACACTCTTCTTCGTCGGACAGGACGAAGAGGACTGGCTGGGGGCCCTCCGGTCGGAGAGCCCACTAGCGATATCCTGCTGCTCTTCTTCTTCCTCGTCAACGGGTCGAAGATGAAGGAGTTCGCCCGTACCTCCATTTCCGGGGCAGACTGAGGTTTTTCTCCTCGGAAGACGATAGTCTTGCCCAGGTCGGGCGAGTTGGCCTTCTCGCCGAGGGACGGGGCGAGTTTCTTTCCTCGTCCGCGGCCCTTTCCTTTGCCTCGGTTGCGGCGTCGGTATGTCGCCACAGGAGGCGTAACAGCCGGTGATTGCAAGCTCGCAGGCGGCGGTATCGACACCATATTGCACGAGAAGTTTTTTAGCATTTCTTCCAACTTCTCGATGGTGATCTCATCTTCCTTGTAGAAGATGGCCAGTTCTTCGGGCAGAGGCAGCTTCTCGCCTTCTTGAGCCCTTTGTAGCATTTGGTGGAGCCAGCTTTTGAGCCTTGTTTTACGCTCCATTTCTTCCCACGGGATATATCTGTCCAAAGGGACTCCCCAAGTGGGTTTGGAGGGGATATACTCCTCCAACTCATCAATAAGCTTCTGCAGCTTTTGGAGTGGAGTCAGCTTCGCCGAGGCTGCCGCGGCCTCCTCTTGCTCAGCTTGCTTCTTTAGGCGCCTTTTCATGTTCTTGCGCCGGTTCTTTTCTTGCTGCACTACGCGCGCCATTTCGAGCGGCGTCAGCGGCTTGGCTTGCCCTGTTGTTTGAGAGGTGGTTTCTCGGCCGAGGCGACTGTGCGACCTTCCCCTCTTAGGGAACGCGGACAGAGTGCGCATTCTGGACGCCACCATTGTCCAACCAGCTTCGTTTTGTTGATGCTGGAAAGTGGAGTCAATTGCCTGCTCGATTATCTCGGGCGGCAGTTGTTGGAATTCGGCCCAATAGGGGCTTGGCTCTCGGGTGGCCGGCTCCATCACTGGCTGTTTGCCCCTGCGGTCTTTATCTTGCCGCTTGAGTATTCGCGGAGGCGAATTCTCGAAGCACTGCCCCTTACTCCTATTTTCCAGAGTTTGCTCATGGGGAGGGGAGACTTGATGTCGTCGAGACCCCTTCTTTCGCCGAGGAGGTTGTTGCTGGACTTCTTGCCTGGCCTCGGCCTGGATTGTCGGATTGCCTTCTGAGTCGATCTTTCCCTCTTGGATGAGGGATTTGACCCAGTCTCGGACAATCGGACACATATCCGTAGGATGCAGCAACATGGCATGGTATTTGCAATACATGGGGTGGTTTGTTTCCCTCTCCGTGTATGTTGGTGGCGGCCTGTGCGTCTTTACATAGCCTTGCTGCAAGAGTCTTTCGAAGATCTCCCCAGTCTTTGCGGTCGCAAAGGGGTTCGGGGAGACTCGCCACCCGGGATACCATAAGGTAGGGGCCTCGTCAGATGAGCCGCCTTCTGTCATATCCGGCTCCTCTTGGTTGTATCTTGAGGTGGGCTGCTCGTTCAGGGATATATTCCTGAATTGCTGCCCCAAGCTCGCGTCTTCAGTGTCAGCTATGGACGACATCGGCGGTACGAGCCATCCTCGTTCATCAGCTTCGAGGGCTTAGAGGTTCTTGAAGCGCATATAGTCGCTTTCTTCAAACTCCCGCTGGGCTGCTTCCCTAGCTCTCATCAGGACCATGGAGTTGCCTTCCGGGTCGATTTTCCCCTTTTGGATAAGAGACTCGATCCAATCCCAGACATCAGGGCACTTGTCTGTAGGGTGGAGCAGCATGGCGTGATATCGACAGTACATGGGGTGATTCAACTCCCTTTCAGTGTACGTCGATGGCGGTGTGTGGGCCATCACGACACCTCGTTGCAGGAGCTTTTCGAAGATCTCCCCAACATTTCCGGTCGCCAGGTGACTGCGGTGGGGAATTCTCCCTTCCGGGCACCACCAGGTAGGGGCTTCGCCCGATGAGCCGCCTTCTGTCATATCGGGTCCGGAAAGAAAGTGAATGCCACTGATGTATAAATTTCTGGTGGGTCGATGACGTTGACTGTGTGCGTGACAACGTCAGTTGAATGGTCTGTCCATTCGCGAATGTGAGGCTGCGGCGGGTTGACACGGGCGTTGCCCCAGTCGATAATCCCTTGGTTGACCCACACTTCAACCTTGTCTTTAAAGACGTGGCAGTCCTCTAAAGCGTGCCCTGCATCTTGATGGTATATGCAGTAGTAGTTTGGCGGGACGCTTGTTGGCGGCTGGCAGCCAGTAGTCCTGCTCGTAGGCAGGTGCGGGTAGAGTGCCAGCGTCCGATGGTGCGGGAAGGAATACAGTCTTCCGGCGATTTCATCATCAGACGGATTTGAAGACTCCTCCGAGATCCCCCCTGCAGGGGGGGCACGTTCGGGGCGTAGGTATGCTTGCGGGCCCCTGAAGTCCTTGCTGGAGAGTCGTCAGACTTTCTTGCATAGTCCTCAGGTACATCAGCGTTTGGCGCTGACCGTGTCGCAGCGATTGAACCTGTCTTTCCAGGTTTGCACTGTCTCGGACCATGTCCTGTGCTCCGAGGCTGAGGGATGATCCCCCTCCCATCCGTTGGTGGAATGAGCGTCCCAAGGATTTGCCTCGGGGTCTTCAGGCTCAGGAGGTGGCGCATTGACATGGATGACATTGGCCGACTGCCTCGATTGGTCCATAGCAGGGGCTGTGGAGGATCGACCAAATGTTCATGCATGGTGATGAGGCGACTCTGGATCAGCTTCTGTATTTCATTTTTGAAGACATAGCAGTCTTCAATGGAGTGCCCCAGCATGCGGTGGTAGAGACAGTAATTTGGCTCATCCACTCTATCCGCTTCGCTTGGTCTTCTCATTGCAGGAAGCGTGAGCAAGTCATTCTTCATGCACAGCTTGAAGAGCATCTTCGTATGATCCTTTTGAAGGAATACGGCGTGCTCATACGTTGTGGCAGTGAAGTCGGAGGGCGGTCTTTCTTCCACCTTCTTGCTTGAAGCGCCAAAGGTCATGATTTCTTCCCTTTACTTTGTGGAGCGAAGTCCACAGCATTGGCTTCTTTGCCCATAGCACGCTCCTTGCCCGGCTTGATTTTCGGAGAAGCTTGCATCGGGTTGTCGGCGAAGAACATTTCGATCTCTGCCACGACCGCATTGAGCTGGTCAAAACTCTTGATGTTTGTTCCCAGCAGCTTTTCACTTATCTGCGCCGCCAGGCCCCGCCGACAGATAGTTATGGCATCTTCTTGCGTCGGGGGATTGTCGCACCTCATGCTGAAGTCACGCCACCGCTTGATGAAGTCGAGTGCCGTTTCTCCTTTTCTTTGCCTGAGGGAGCACAGCTCTGCGAGCGACACCTTTCTCTCGGCCGTTTGGAAACGGTCGATGAGCTTCTTTTGGAGGTCGGCCCAGTCGACAATGGAATTGGGCCTCAACCTGGAGTACCACTGGAAGGCGGTGCCTGTCAGGGACGTTGCGAAGTAACGGAGGAGGTAGGATTCATCGAATGCCAACTCTCCCATAGCCGTTATATAGTAGGCCAGGTGCTCGTTTGGCGAGCCCTGTCCGTCGAACTTCTGCAACTTTGGCGCCTTGGGGAAGTCCGGAGGCAGCTTCTTGAATTGATGGTGGACGGGATATGGCACGCTGTAGAGATCTACAGTGGCAGTTCCCTCGCCTCACTGAGCGAAGCGGTCGTCCACGATCTTTTCAATCATTCGCCGCTGGGCGACGATATCTTCAGCCGCGGAGGCTTGGGAGTTTATGCCCCTGCGTGGCTGTTGGACCGGGTCACGGTATAGTCGTTGACGCGGCTGTGCGTGGGGTTGACATCGGGCAGGTCGCCTTGTTGATGTCTTGTCCGAGCATTTTGGTTTGCCGTCGGCACTTGGCGGCGTGGCGCATTTGCCCCTGCCTGTTGTCCTCGCTCGGTCAAGAGATTGGCCATTTCAACCTGCCAACGCTGTATGAAATCATACTTGGCGTCGTCCGTCATTGCTTGGAAGGCGGCTCTAGTTGGCGGCATGAGGAAGACTTCGGCTTGCTCTCCGTCAGCCTGGAATTGTTGCTCCCCGAGATGGAGGCTGGCGACTTCGTCTTCTTCTCCTCCTCCGACGTCTAGCTGGACTTGCCCCAGCGGGGCCCCTTGATCTTGCTCCGGTGGGGTTCGAGGACTTGCCCCTGGGTTGAAGCCCAGCTTGGTTGCTTTGCTGCGCCTGAGGAGGCCTCCTAGCAGGATTCCGCGTGTACCGGAGGACGGCTTCGTCGTCCTGTTCGGGTTCGTTTATCCTGAGTGCTCCCGCAGGAATGCCGGGTGGCCCGGCTGCTTCCCTTCCGGAATCATAGCAGCTGAAGATTTTTATGCCTCCACCCTCTTCAAACGTCTGCTGCACTCTCCGTTTCTTGGGCTTCTGAGTGCTTGGACGGATTGCCGCTCCCAGCCTGGTGAAGACTGAGGCGCTCAGTCTTTCAAAGACCGAGACTCGAGGTGCGGAAGCTCTGGCATGGCTCGCGGTTTCCCCTTCAGCGGGTTCCGCTCGGGTGGAGACGAAGTTGGGCTTCCTATAAATGCCCCTGCGTTTGTGTCCGCGGGGACGAGGAGGTTCGGGGTCCTGAGCTTTTTCTCGCTCAGGAGTTGCCTTCTTAGGGCGTTCGGCGGGTTGATCCGCTCTAGCCTGTTTGATTTGGCGGGCTTCCTGCTTAGTCACCCACATTTGCCTCATTTTGCGAGGCGGCTGGGGTGCCGAGCTTGATGCCCGGCCCTGTCGGGCTCCTTTTGGGGAGTCCCGATCTCCTTGCCGCATCCCTTGGAGGGGAGCGAATTTGTTGGAGGTTGCCACCGTAGGGACGCTTCTGTCCCGGGGCAGTATCGGCTCGCCTCCATCGAGCCTGACGCGGATGTCTCCGACGAGCACGGTTTTGCCGGAGTTGGAGACGACCGCGTGGGGCTTGCTGCCCCTGCGTCCCTGGCGCTGTCCCCATTTTCTAGGGACTGCAACGCAGGAGATTGTGTGTACCGAGAAGACTCGGCCTTGGCTTGGACGGGGTTTGGTGCCCCTAGTGCAGTGGCTTGGGTGCCGTCTTGGAGTAGCTTGGACGGCGGGGACCACCCCTAGGAAGTAGGGGGATCCCACCACAGCAGAAAAGTCGGAATACGATCGGCGTCGTCAAGTAGCCACACTTGGCGTGGCATGCAACGACCATCGGACCGTAGGTGACGGCGGCCATTGAGCAGACTTGAACTTGATGTTGCAGGTAGAAGCGGGCTTCTTCTCGCCGACTTTCGCTCCTTGTACCTGTGATGTGGAAATTAGTCATCATTTATTTCTATATTGGCATACGGTCTTTTACATATGCATGGAAGGCAGGAACAGTCCCACCGGGCGTGCCAGATTGTTGGAACGCGGAATATTTTTAATGTTCTTAGGATGAACTTTGGTCGCCCCCCCCCCCCCCCCCCCGGGGGGGGGGGGGGGGTTTCCGCTCGTTCATCCCTTTTCGCTTTCTTTTGCGGGCGTGCCAGACTGTTTACGAGAAACAGACAAAGATTTATTTTACGAGGGGTACCGGGTAAAGACCCGACACCCTCGAATATTTCATTTCATTTTTTCCGCATGCGCTCGCATTCAGGGCGATTGGACTGGTCGTGTACTGGACCGTTCCCCACCGACCGAAGTCGATGTTTCATTTACATCGAGTATAACACTCGAATACCTTCGAATGCGTAATGTTTATTAAAAGACCGTATGCCGAACTTTAAAGAAGAAAAGACAGATGACAAGTAAATTTCCACAATTTTATTCATGCTCATGTCATTTATATTTATGACATTTACATTTGTGCCTTTAGTGGGGCTTTTTGTACCTCCACTGGGCGATTACAAGCATTTCGTGTACATGAGTGTCGACGACGGGGTGTTTGTGCCTCCGTCGGACGTTACACGGTGTGGGGGATACATTAATGTCCATGACAGGGTGTTTGTGCCTCCGTCGGACGACCTGCCTCTACGTATGTCCTTTTTTTGGACCCCGGAGGACTTGAACATGTGCCTCAACGTGCGTCGTTTTATGACGCCGGAGGACTTATACATGTACCTCGACGTGTGTCGTTTCAGGACACCGGAGGTCTTAAACATGGCCTCGACGTGTGTCGTTTTATGACACCCGAGGATTTACACATGTGCCTCGACGTGTGTCGTTTTATGACACCGGAGGACTTAAACATGGCCAACGGGGGTCTTGTAACAACCTGTGGCGTCTCTATGCGGGCGAGCGCAGGAGGGCCCGGCCACGGAGACAAAGCACCAACGGGTGTCGAAGACCTTCCCCGACACGTGCGGCCTATGTAAGCTCACGCACGGACCAGCCGAAGTGTTCGCAGGGGTGTTTCTGGGGCCGAATGGCGTCTTTTGTAGGCCGAATGGCGTGCTTTGTAGGCCGAATGGCGTGCTTTGTAGGCGGACAGCATTGCCTCTACGCACGTCGTTTGGTGACAGCGGAGGACTTAAACATGTGCCTCAACGAGTGTCGTTTTATGACACCGGAGGACTTAAACACGGCCTCGACGTGTGTCGTTTTATGACACCGGAGGACTTAAATATGGGCCTCGACGTGTGTCATTTTATGACACCGGAGGACTTAAATGAATAAATGAAACGCCGGGGTCATATGACAACTGTGGTGTCTTCTCACGGACGAGCGCAGGAGGGCCCGATCGTGGAGGACAGAACACCGACAGACGCCAAGGACTTTCTCCCCAGCACGTGCGGCCTATTTAAGCTCTCTCACGTAAGGCTCTCTGCGACTCTCTGCGAGACATTCGCTGCGGTGCCCGGCCTCTTCCTTCGCCCCTTTGCAATGAGGGTATGCCCCCGTATTTATAGGATTTCAGGGGGGCTAACCGGCGGGGTACCCTCCCCGGCGGAGGTCTTCGGCGGCACGGGCGTCGAGGCAGAGCGCGAGCGTCGAGGCCGATGGCGAACCGGCGGAGGTGCCCACACGAGAGGGCTAACTGGCGAGGGGGCCGCCAGTCAGGGGGCTGACCGGCGGCCCTCCTGACTGGCGGAGGGGGCCGCCAATCAGGGGACCTGACTGGCGGCCTCCTGACTGGCGGAGGGGGTCCGCCGGTCAGGGGCCCTGACCGGCGCCCCTCCTGGCTGGCAGAGGGGGTCCGCCGGTCAGGGGGCCTGACCGGCGCCCCTCCTGCTGGCGGAGGGGGGCCGCCAGTCAGGGGACCTGACCGGCGCCCCTCCTGCTGGCGGAGGGGGGTCCGCCGGTCAGGGGGGCCTGACCGGCGCCCCTCCAACTGGCGGAGGGGGCCAACCGGCGCCCTCCCTGCCTGGCGGGGGGCAGACGGCGCCCCTCCCTGCTGGCGGGGGGGGGGGTAGACCGGCGCCCCTCCCTGCCTGGCGGAGGCACAGACCGGCCACCCCTCTTCGTCCTTGGTCATTTCCAGAGGATTTCTGGGAGTTTTGCTGGTTTGTCATGGCACGTGCGGCACACGTGCACACACATGCCCGCATGTATTTGACGTGCATTCGGCGTGCGTTCTTGCCCGTTTCACGTGCGTTGACCCCATTTTGGAGGGGTGTGCATTTCACCTTTCGGACCCATCCGAGTCGTACGCGATCTTTAGCGCGAGTTCGGACATCAATTTTCGGCTATCCGGGGTGCGCGTTTCCGCTGTTGTCGGGACTATCGAACACCGTACTCCGGTTGACACACGGACTCGAATCCGTTTATCCTCCGGCGTTCGAGTGTGGAGGCCGGGGTTTATTCCCAAACTTTTGTGGATTTCCGGACGAGTTTGCCACCCGGGACTTGTTTAAATCCCGATATTTTCGGGTTCAACAGTCATCCAACCACAATGAAAATGGTGCTGCTTGGATGGCTCTACGACTGTGGTTGCTGGAGCGCCGATTCGGAGCGAATTAGATTTGCCCTGATTCGATTCGATTCGGGGCATGTATATATATGTATATATATAATATACATTATATATGTATATAATGAGTATATAACTATATATTACATATATATGTATATGTATGACAGATATGAGAATGAGCTCAATGATTCACATGGGATGAATTAGAACTCATATCTTATTTACATTTCATATCATTTAAGTAAATGTTATAATTTAATATGAAATGTAAATAAGGAAGTACCCCCCATTTGAATTTAATAAAAATATAAAAAAATCATATCTCTTACCAATAAAAAGTCAACTCTCCCATTCAAGAAGAAAATCACGATTTTGGTGATTCCATCAAAATAGCGACTTTCTAATCACTCATAATTTTAATAAATCCAATAGAACACTAAAAATCCAAAGTCCGATGAAAAACGTCAAACGTACATATGACTTCTCTAAGGGAGCCACTCTCCTACTGACCAGATGGGAGAGTTGACTTTTTATTGATAAGAGATATATATTTTTTATTTTTTTATTAGATTCAAATGGCGGGTTTTTCTTTATTTACATGTAATATCTTAAGTAAATGAACATTTACTTAAATGATATGAAATGTAAATAGGTATGAGTTCTATGTCATCCCATATGAATCATTGAGCTCATTCTCATATCTGCCATACATATGTTACATATATGCCTTACATATACATATATATGTAATATATAGTTATATAGATACTCATTATATACATATATAATGTATATTATATATATATATATACACACATGTGAATCGGACCGAATCAGGCGAATCGCGAATCAGGTTTCCTCTGATCCGCTCCGATTCGGTCGAATCGGGCCAATTCGATTCGCCATGCTTAACCTTGGGCCCTTGTGTCTTCACCAAAAAGGAAATAGGAAAGTAAGAAAACCCACATATACACATAGAAAGAAATGAGGGGATAGCCATGGCATCACCTAAAAACTCTCCAAGGGATTGGTTCTAATCTAAGGAAGCTGCAGAAATCAAGGAGGCGGCCCATTCTTCAAAGCTTCAAGGTTTGAGATGTTGGATCCAATCAGTCCTCCATGTGACAGCAACTGGAGTTTCGTCCCATTGTCCCTCTTCTCTTGGTTTGGGATGCTGGATCCAATCAGGCCCATTCTTCAAAACGTTTAAGGAGAGACAAATCCTGGATCTAAGTCTTATAGAACACAACCCCTCCGCCCACCCACCCCAAAGAAAAATGGCTATCTATGTCCCACTTGCAAAAGCAGGTTTCTGTCATTCTAACCCTCTCTTTTTTTTCCGTTATCCCCTCTTACTTCTCCTGCTCTTTCCCTCACTCTCTATTGTCTGCCAAATTTTCTAAGGACAACCAGGATGGGGCAGTGAGGCTGATCCCCTCTCTATTATGTAGAGAGTGGGAGCAGTGACCAAGAAGAGTGGGAGGCACCACAAAGTAGGCCTTTAGGGCCCAGTACTCTTCGAGGGCTCAATAAGATGTACCAGGACTGATAATAATACCCCATTTAGGGTAAGGTAAGTCATTTATTTCCGGATATTTTCAAATACATCCTTAATGAAGCAAACACTGGTTTATGATTCCAAGTTCTTAAAATTATTTATCCAATTTTTTTTAATCTTGCCCAAATAGCCTAGTTCACAGAATATCAATTAGAATATTTGGTCATTTATTTTTTTTTATCAACATGTGCATGTATTTTATTTTATTTTGTATCAGAAGTAGGAGAAGAATGATACCTTTCTGTAATTTGTGTCTCTAATTTATAATTGGAATGTGATGTCAGATAGTACCAGTTTTCAGGGTTCGAATCATACCAGTTTTGGGAACTATACCAGCAATATTTGGACAAGTGATGGCTTCATATGTAGTGACGTGCCTTGCAGGCTTGTCTGTCCAAACAGAACCTGTGGTAAATTTGGATCTTGATCATTATCATATTCTTCATCAACGACTTCTTGAGCATGAAGAGGCTGTATATGGATCTTCCAGCCAAGTCCTGGTATAGCAATTTGTAGTTTAACATAAATCGCTGAAGTTGACTATTCCTTCAATTTATTTTGTTCATTTTGCCTTAATACAAGACCAGTGAATGAGGATCATTGGCCATGCTGCTCGAATGTTGTTCAGAACATCACTTTGTGCATTTCTGTTGTTATCTTCTCATTCAGAATACTATTGATGATCAAGGACTGTTCTTTACATTGGATAGCGTATAAGAAAGATTTAAGATTTCATCACCATCCACGAGATATGGCATGCTAATGACTTCTATCAATCTTGAACTGTATATTTATTTGGAATATTCTGAACTCCATAGTTCTTTCTGAACATCATGTAATCATGTCCTAACCAAAAGTGTTCACCGACCAGGTATGATTGTATGAGTTGTTGGATGGGTTGTTTACATGTAAAACAATCTTGTTCTTTTTTTTTTCCCCTGTATGGTAATGTTGAGGTGGGACCTTTTTTGCTACATTTTAACAATATTCATCTGGGTTTGCTCTTGTGATTATTTTCCTCTTACCTTTTTTTGGAGACTCTCTCAGCATCTTCATCACAAGGGACCTTTTGATTGCATCTTCATAACTACACTTTTCCTTCACCATAAATGAGTATTTGTCTCTCCCTCTACCACTTCTCAATCCATCCACTGCCCATACCCCCCTCTGCAACTCCTGCATAGATGATGTGGAGTGTTAGTTAAGCCAGTAAAACCACTTGATCATTGTTGGACGTGGAAATTTTCTTTGTGGAAAATATATGATTTTGGCCGTGGAGGCGTTTTTATACGTGCGTGGGCGTGCCAATATGTTATACAGACAAAATTTGAAATCCGCTTGATGCGGAAAATTTACATATCCATTTATTGGATGATTACGTCAATATTTGGGATATTTGTTCCGCACTTTTATTTGATTAGGCGATTAGGGTTTCGTGTGTTAGACCCTTTCCCCACCGACCAGAGTCAGTGTTAATTTACATCAGATTTTTGATAATAATGCCGAGATTCATCTTTGGCTCTAAGTCCAAAAAATTTGAGAAGATGTAATTTGGATCACAATTTGGTCTTTCGAGACCATTATACTTGCTCCCGATTATATAATCGGGTCTTCAAGATTGTATTCCATTGCAGTCGGACTCCTTGCATTTGCTTCCGCCTGCATTTGATTTGCTTTATGGTCATAATCACTTTTTGATTGTGATCCGACCTTTGGAGTTGGCTTGATGTCTATAAAGGGCATTTCCGCACAAAGTGGAGTATTTGTATATCTTTTAACCCTTCTTGGATTTTACTGCAACTTTTACCCTTTCTGAGTATTTCTGCAGTTTCTTCCCCTTGATGGGTATTCCTTTAATTTGACATCATTTCTAGACATCTTTGTCATTTCTTGGCATTCCCAACCATTTCTTGACTTTTGGGTGTTTCGGCCATTTCTTGGCTTTCCGGGGCTTCTCTGCCATTTCATAACCTTACGGCTTTTCCTGCCATTCCTTGGCTTTCAGGAGATTCTACCATTTCTTGACAATCCCAAGACTTAAAGTGCCAGCTATAGGTCGTGCTCAGGAGAGTGCACGTCACTTCACAGAAGGACATGAGTTCCGCTCCAGGAGCTGCACAAAAGCATGTGCCGGGCTTCTCAAATCTTTCTTTGACTTTGCAGATACTTCTGCCATTTCCGGCTTGCTTGTGGATTCTCTGCATTTTAGCATTATGGGGGTTTACCATTTCTTGGCATTTATGACACTTTCCTGATTTTCTACCGACTCCTTGATGATCTTGAGATTTTCTGTCATTCCTCGACTTTTAGTCATAAAACCGAACTCAGGAGAGAGCACGCCAGGGAATCAAAACTCGGCCAACTCGGGATCGGATCGCCCGAGTTGGCTCGGTTTTGGCCCCTCCGATCCGAGCCGGGGTAACCTGTCCGGTCCCCTGCGCTCGGATCGGTCGGGCTCGGCTGGGCTCGGCGGGATCGCCGAGCCCGGGCCGGTCCGCCGCGGATCGGCCCGGACCGGGGCGATCCGCGGCCCAACGGCTAGTTCAGAACTAGCCGTTTTCTAGCCGTTGGGGACTGTTCCCCAACGGCCAGAAACGGCTCTTTGGAGCCTTTGGAGGCCTTGGGGGTCTATATAAACCCCCCAAGGCCCCCAATATGTTCTAAACTCAAGTTTTGAGTTCTCCTCCCCTCCTCTCAATATTTTGGGCATTCTCTCTCTCTCTCGGGCACTATTTTGCACTATTTGGGAGGCGATCTCATCTTTCACACTCTTGGGATTCTTGTTCGACTATTCGGGCTCTCTCACACACACTCTTGGCCCGAACTCTTGGCTGCGATTCATCTCCCTCTCTCTCATCCGCAAAAAAAAATTATTTATTTTCTGTTTTATTATTATTTAACTTCTTTTTTGTGTTGTAAGTGATGGCCGCCGAAGGTGGTGCTGCTCCGGCTCCCCATTCTTCAAGCAACCCTCCTAGCACCGATCCCGCTTGGGCTCATGGTATCGTTGTGGACATGGCTCGAAGGAAGGTCCAATGTAAATATTGTGACCGGGTCTTATCGGGCGGCATATTTCGTTTGAAACAACATCTAGCGGGAATTAAAGGTGAGGTGGCACCATGCTCGAGAGTTCCTGCTGAAGTTCGAATGCAATTTTGCCAATATATGAAGGAGAAAGAGACATCCAAAGCAAACACTAGTAGAAGACGGCAACAAATCCGGGAAGATTTATCTGCCCCTCCTCGAAGGTCCGTAGATTTACCAAGAGGGAGACAATTCTTTGATCTTGATCAAGATGAAGAAGGTTAGTAATTAGTTAACTTACTTTTGAAACATTTATTTTAGTTTAAGGCTTTAAGCACCCTCCGACCCTCATTCTATTTCTATCTCATATTATAGAACAATTTCGTCGGGCATCGGAAGCAAGTCGAAGGTCTAATGCGGAAGAGGACTATCTCCGACGTACCGGTCGTCACGTAGGTCAAGGTAGTGGCCATGGGGGTAGCGGACAAGGGAGTTCAAGTGCTGGAATGAGTTCAAATATACCTGAGGTTCCAGTGGATATCCCTAGAGACGGAGATCCTAGAGTGGGACCAATAGACCCATTTCTCACCAGGCGAAGGGAGAAGCAACCATCCATTTCTGCAGCATTCAAGAATTTGAAAATATGCAAGGAGAAGATAGGGAGAGCGACGTCAAGATGGTTCTTCTTCAACAGCATACCGGCTAATGCAGCAAAAGGACCATTATGAGTCCATGATAGAGACTATTGGTGAAGTGGGCAAAGGGGTGGAAGGCCCTACTTCATATGAAATCTACAACAATACTTGGATATGGAGGTTGAAGATATGAAGGCATATGTTTCCACATTTGAACGAATATGGGATGAATATGGTTGCACGTTAATGTGCGATGGATGGACAGGTATGTACAAGTGTTTGGCTAGTTAACTGTTATTCACTTATTCATTAATAAGACATAGGTTTTAATTTTTCATATGGAATTGTGCAGGCATTACACGAAGAAGTATGATAAACTTCTTAATCTACTGCAAAGCAGGGACTGTTTTTTGGAAGTCGGTAGACGCTTCTGGCAAGGTGAAGAATGCGGACTACCTATTTCAGTTGATGGATGAGATGGTGCAGGAGATTGGAGAGAAAAGAATTGTCCAAGTGGTAACCGACAATGCAGCGGCTTTCAAGTTGGCGGGCCAAAAACTAATGGAGAAAAGGGAACACTTATATTGGGTTCCTTGCTCCGCGCACTGCATTGACTTAATGCTAGAAGACATTTGTGAAGATCCAATGGTGGAAAATGTGGTCAACAATGCAAGGTTCGTAACCACTTTCATCTACAACCACAACAACATATTGGACATCATGAGGACGCATACACATGGACGGGAGTTGCTTCGGCCAGCACCTACAAGGTTTGCATCCCATATATTGCATTGGATAGCATAAATGGGCAACGTAGCAACCTTATTAGGATGGTAGCATCGGAAGAGTGGGAAAACTATATGTCCCGACATGCTCCTACACGGGTGAGGGAGAATGGAAAGAAGGTGACCGACATTATCCAATCAAAGCCATTTTGGAAGGGGGTCCAAAATGTGTTGAATGTAGTAGAACCGCTTGTTCGAGTGTTAAGGGCGGTAGATGGGGAGAGGAGATCCGAGATGGGTTACTTGTACGAGGCTATGGATCGAGCAAAGGAGCTTATCCAAATGAACAACAAAACAACGTATGCCAAGTGGTGGGAAATCGTAGATCGGCGATGGGAGCACACATTGCATCATGATCTTCATGCTGCAGGTAAGCATAACACTTCAACTATTGTGAATTGTGATTACATATATTTGCAACTCATGTTTTAACATTTATCTTCTACATGTAGGGCATTTCTTCAACCCCCAATACATGTATAGGACTGATGGAGGAGGGAGAACTATGACAATTCCTCCGAAGTGTTGATTGGGGCCAAAAATGTAATCAAACGGATGCTAGACAATGAGGATAGGGCAATCATAGCATGCAAACAAATGCATGTATAGACTTCAACTCTACCACTTTGGTACTAGCACGGCACAACGAGCTGCTCAGATTTTGAGTCCAGGTTAGAAGTTACTCATCATATTTATTTGCATGTACAATGAGTTGGTTCTATTTTCTAACACATTATACATGCTTCATTTACAGCGGATTGGTGGTTGGATCATGGAAGAACTTATGGATATGAAGACTTGGCCTATGTAGCTATTCGGGTTTTAAGCCAAACAACGTCTGCCACAGGGTGTGAGAGAAACTGGAGCACATTTGGCTTGATCCACACAAAACAAAGAAAACGGTTGAAGTCTGCACGTCTTGAGAAGTTGGTATTTTGCCACTACAACATGAGATTGAAGCTTAAAAACCTCCAATTAATCAAGCAAGTTCAAGATAGAGAGAGATATAGATCCTCGGGGCAACAACAAGCTGAAGCAACTCCATCGGAGACAATAGATATAGAAGAAGTTTTTGAGGAGGAACATCCACTACATGCATGGGTAAATGCAAGCACTTCGGTTCAACCAGAGTTCGACCCGCATGATCGTGCATGGGCTGAAGGTAAATGACATTTACAATGTACATGCATCATTTATAAATTATTTATTTCTCATTTTAACATGTTTATGTCTCATTTAGGTGAGCTTGATGATGTGCCTTTGCTTCCGGAGTTCGAAACTCCCCCAGCCCCTAAACGCCAAAAGAAGACAGTGGGTGCAAGAGGAAGGAGCACGAAACATGGCATTAGCATTGCAGACTTGGACACGATCGAGGAAGATATAGATGATGAAACACCGGAGCCAAGCGATAATGTTCAATACCAAACTTCTAATGACTCGACATCGAAGACAAGTACTCCTAGTGAGGGATCCGATCATGGAGGAGATGTCCTAGTTGTCAGCAGTGTACCGCCACCGGCACCGCCACCCGACCCTATTGTATTCACCGGAGAGGAAGACTTCACCCATGCTACTCAAGATCAACATCATGGGAGTAGGGAAGGGAGGGAAGCACAAACCTCAAGTCAAAAATATGCACGAAAGGGGAAGAAAGTGGCATCTCAATTGCAAGGGCAAGGGCAAGGGCAAGGCAAGGGCAAGGAGCATCCGAAGATTCGGGATACAATCCCAACTTCATTCCGCATAGACGGAATTGGTTAATGAAGAAGAAGAAGAAGATGCAAGAGGAGTGGGAGCGTCAAGAAAACTACGGATGGAGTTTGAGACCATGGAGCAAGCGTCAGATACATCATCTTATGCTTCCACTGAAGGATATTACCAAGGGCAGGGAGGCTACTTGGGATATCCTCAATACCCGGATGCATCATATTACACCGGAGGTGGAGCATATGCACAATCCACTGAGTCCGATTCACATTCACATGACTCATATGAGTCATATGGCTCATATCAAGTGCCTGAAATACCGGGCTACACACCAATCACTATCATATATGCGAACACGGATGCCTATAGTCAATATTTGACTCAATATGAGGCATATACCAACATTATATGTCTTGGACAGATTATGTAAACCTTATGTCCACACAATATAATGTACGATTCCAATAAATACATTTTTTTTATGTATTTCAGTTCATAAATACAATGTTCATATATTTCCTATTTTTTCATATTTTTTCTAATTTTTTTTCAATTTTTTAAGGGGGGCGATCCACCCCCCTTTTGCTTGGCCAGACCCGGTCGGGCTCGGCCCGGATCGGCCGAGCCGGGCTCGGGATCGCCGGGTCGGATCGGTTTTGGGCCGACCGATCCGATCCCGATCCCCGAGATTTTGAACCTTGGCGCACGCTACTTCAGAGAAGTGACGTAAGTCCCGTTCCACCAAGTAATGCAAACTACATAATCGAGTGGCATACACGGCTTACCAGAGATATGGCGACTGGAGACTTGGCCAATGTTGTCTTTTGAAGAAGATTTGGAGGACATTGTATTTGAGCAATGTCCAGGACTTCTCCATAATTTCTGTCCTTTTGGAGAACTTTTCTATATTTTCTAGCCTTTCAGGGACTTTTTTTGTAATTTTCCTATTGAACAGGGGCTCTTGTGGAATTTTCCGTAAGCATAAATTCCCTCTTTAAAGGGTCTTTCATGACAGCTGCTTGAAAAGCTTGACAACATGCCCGCTTGAGCTTTTAAGTATTTGAAGTACTTGAGTATTTGAGTGTTCTTGAAATTTACCCAATGACCTTCATATGGTTTCCACATGGGGATAAATACATATGAACGTGCCTCGTGCAGAGTCCCTGCATAGAGATGCACACATGAACATATGGTCGTGCTATGGGCAAAATCTCTGTTTGGGCAGAGTCTCCCCATAGAGGCACGCACATATGAACATATAAACATTTCATCCCCATGGAGCCTAGCTCAACATGAGGGGAAGAAATGAACACGTGAATGTTTAAATATTTTATCTCCATGGAGTCTTGCTCAACTGGAAAATATTGAAACACATGAACATATAACATTTTATCTCCATACAGTCTTGCTCAACACGAAGATATTAATACGAATATTAGATTCCATCCCCCTATAGAGTCCCACTCAACATGGGGGGATATACACAGGGGTGTTTCACAGTCGGAGACGACTCTTGCTTGCCACACACGAGCACTTCACGCCTTTGAGAGTACCCGGGGGGGAGGGGGGGGTGGGGTGGTCTTCGTCCCTCTTGAAAGCTCTGACCCTTAGGCCTCTGTTGATTGGGGTATTTTTAGGGGTTTACCCCATTTGAGAGAGGCGGAGGAGAGAGATCTACTCGGAGAGGGGGTCTCTCCGAGTAGACTACCCAGAGAGACCCTTTCTCCGAGTAGGAAATCTCCTACTCGGAGAGGGAGTCCCACCAGGTAGGGATCTCTCTACCCAGAGAGACCCCTCTCCAGGTAGGGGCCTCCCTACCTGGAGGGAGGTCCCTCTGGGTAAGGGATCTCCCTACCCGGAGAGGGGACTCTCCGGGTAGAGATCTCTCTACCTGGAGGTAGGTCCCTTCAGGTAGGGGCTGCCCTACCCGTAGGGGTTTTCCCCTCCTTGACTTTTTGCTTTTATATCATGGTTTGCCGGATTGGAATCGGGAGGCGAATCGGATTTTTCTTGATCCGATTCGATTCCCCCCGAATCGACCCGAATCGGATCGATTCTCATGGTATAATATATTATATATATATAATATATCATATATATGATATTTATAATGTATAATATATATTACTAATATGATATAATAATATATATATATGAGGCGAATTGGACCCAATCGATGGAATCGAGAATCGGGTTTTCCATGATTCGCCCCGATTCGGGAGAATCGGGCCGATCCGATTCGATACGCCAAACCATGTTATATATATATATATATATATATATATTATATTATATAATATATAAATGTATATATACATATTTAATGGCCCCAATGGCCAATTTTGGGGTCAAACATCCCCACGGGATGTGTGTCGGAGCCGAAGGCAAGGTAGACATCCTGTGTGACTTTTAAAACTTTCCCCTGGCCTTAATGACATGACGGGGAATTAGGTTAAAGATCGTGACAATAGCTCATGTGCTTCAGCCTTTATGCAGTGCCATCAACAACTTTGGACATTTGTAGTTTAAGCTGACGACCAACTTATTGCCCATCTTATGTTGAGCTATCGACCTGAACTTCTTGAATATTTCCTCAATCTTTCAATCCCTAGGGGAGGACTTAGGAGACACTTCAGAGAAGTGACATGGACCCACTCCACCAAGCCAACCCTATGGTTGAGTTTCATTGAAGAATTGCTCCTTGGCTTTGCTTAGAGCTGACTTCAATCTCTTTTGCCTGAGTTTGGTTTTTTGACTTTGCTCAGGATTGAACTCGATGGCATCTTTGGAGATTTTCCGTCATGGCTTCACTTGGGATTTGATTGGAAATTTAGTTGGTGAGGCTTGCCTTTCTGACTTTGCTCACTGACTTGATTTATCACTTAGTCGGGGAAGCTTGCCTTTCTGACTTTGCTTATCAACCTGATTTGAAATTTCTTTCTTGAGACTTGCCTTTCCGGCCTTGCTCGGAGTTTGCCTCGACATCCTCCTCCTAAATCTCGTCTTTCTGACTTTATTCAGGTTCAACGGGAGATTTTGCCGATGAGACCTACCTTTTCCTTTTGTCTTCGCCTAACGGCTTGACTTAGCATTTGGTCGATGAGGCCCGCCTTTCTGACTTTGCTCAATGACCTGACTTGATTCCTCTATGCTAAGTCTTGCCTTTCTGGCTTTGCCTGGGATTCAACGGAATATTTGACATCTCCTTCCTGAACCTTGCCTTTATGACTTTTGCCAGGATTCATTGGGAGATCTACTATTGAAATCTACCTTTCTGACTATGCTCAATGACGTAACTTTGACATCTTCTTTGAGGTTTGCCTTTTAGGCTTGTCACAAGAATTGATTTTGCTGATGATTTTATTTCTTGAGCCAATCTCGAGTCAAAGTCTTATCTAAAAAACATTGATTGCTGCTTGAATGACATTTTTCATGTCATTGTTGTCTTGAATGACATGTTCTTCTTGAACTGTTGTCGGACGTGGAAAGTTTCGTGTTTGTATTTTATATGGTGTTTGAGTTTGATTTTATTTTTATTTATTTGTTTTGCCTTGCGGGGCGTGCCAGCCTGTCCAACAGACATAAATTAGAATCCACGCAATGCGGAGAGAAAATTTTATGTCCAAAGAATGGACGAGTGCGCCAGTTTAATTTGAACTTGTTTGTTCCACGATTTTTATTCATCAGGCGATTAGGGTAGCGTGTGCTGGACCCCTGTCTTCATCGATCGGAATCAATATTTTTTTTACATCGAGTTAAAAACCTTTGATGTTATTTTTACATCAGTCTTAACCCGAATACCATTGATAGCAAAGTCGAGAGGTTTTGCATTTTCTAGAAAATTGTAATGCGGTGTTTTCCCTTTTTTATCGGACAAAATGGATTTTGATTTGAAAGAGAGATTTGTTTTTGAAATATTCCATTTTGAAAGAGAATATTTACTTTGAGGAAAGGGTTTCATTTGAAAGAGGGTATGAATTCCTTTTGGGGGTTTGAAATATAATTTAAGAAATGAGCGGGTGTATACCCGTAAAATTATTTGGTATTTGAGTATATTGTGAATTTGGGCAGAGCTCCCGCATAGGCAGAGTTACCGATGAATATATGAATGTATATTCGATGGACATATGGTCGTATTGTTTTAGGGGAGGGTCTCCGTACAGATAGAGTTTCCTCATGAAATACGTACATATGCACATATATATTTATGGACATATGGTATTTTTTTGGGCAGAATCTCCGCTTGGACAGAGTTCCCTTTAAAAAACATATACATATGAACATGTATTTGTGAACATATGGGTATATTTTCGGGCAGAACCTTCGCTTGGGCAGAGTTTCCTTAGAAAACATATACATATAAGCACAATATTTGTGAACACATGGATATATTTTCGGGCAGAACCTCCGCTTTGGCAGAGTTTTCTTTACAAAACATATACATATGAGCATAATATTTATGAACACATGGATATATTTTCGGGCAGAACCTCCGTTTGGGCAGAGTTTCCTTAGAAAACATATACATATGAGCACAAACACTCACCGTTCTCGGAGACTTGCTCGACGGGCGGGAAGAACATATGCATCTAAATGCCTATACCCATAGAGACTTGCTCGATATGGAGGCATTTAGAGCACAAAACAAAGATGTTTAAATACCTTATGCCCATAGAGACTTGCTCGATATGGAAGGTATTTAAACACTGAAGAACACGATTTAATTTTTACCCCCACAGAGACTTGCTCGATGTGGGGGTATATGATTTTTTTTTAAAAGCCCTCCATGGAGGTTAACACAACATGGAGGGGGATTAAGGAGATGTCATTGCCAGGCGGAGACGATCTCCCTTCCTTTTGCGCTTGTCGAGGGCGGATGCCTTCACTCCGAGCGGGAGAAGAGCGGATACCTTCACACCGAGCGGGGAGCCTTCAAGAACAAGCTAGAACTTTGGGAAAGAGTCTTTTTGCCTTTTTCAGATTTTTCTTCCAATCTTTCCGGAAAAACCAGAAAAGGGATCGGGGAAGATCCTTTGCCCCTATAGGGCTACATGAGTTTTTATAGGGGTTTTTTCCCCTTTTCATGAGAGGGATGAGGGGCCTAACCGATGGAGGGTTCCATCGGTTAGGGGTCTTAACCGATGGAACCCTCCATCGATTAAGGTTGAAGTCTCCATCTGTTAAGGGGAGATTCCTCTTAACCGATGGGAGGTCCCATCGGTTAAGGAGTCTCCTCCTTAATAGATGGGAAGTTCCATCGGTTAAGGGGGAGATTCCCCCCAACCGATGGGAAGTTCCATCTGTTAAGGCCTTCTCCCTTAACCGATAGATAGTCCTATCAGTTAAGGGGAGATTCCCCTTAACCGATGGGAGGTCCCATCGATTAAGGAGTCTCCTCCTTAACAGATGGGAAGTTCCATCGGTTAAGGGGGGGAAATCCCTTTGGGTATTTTTGGGATTTTGGGAAATGGGGGTTTTGGGGTTTGACAATTTTTCATGCCAACAATTGTCACATCATTTACATGCATTGTGAGGGCTTCAAGGCATCCACAACTTCAAATTTGAATGACCCGACCAATGCGACCCGCTGGTTTACTAACTTTGTTTTAGTAGAAACGACTTCCTTCCTTTGAGGAATTTGTGGAGTCGCTATCTTCTTCTTTTTTCTCCCTCTTTTTTTTTTGAGGAACACAAATAGTTAACCTTCGCCATGTGCGATCTAAAAGTTGGAGGTTTGTGTATGGAGTGGGTTGAGAATTCTGGGCTTGTGCTCCTTCACCCATGGTGGTTTAGGAGCCCAGGGTTGTGATTTTAGAGCATATTTTGGTTTGAAATTTGAGGCTTGAGAATTTTGGTTTTGGAGTTTAGGATTTGGCTGACCTTTATGGTTTGATAGTCAGGATTTGGGATTTGTTTTTATTTAGGGATTCGGCTGACCTTTGTAGTTTGATAGTCGAGGATTTTGGAGTTTAGAATTTAAGACTTGACTGACCTTTGTGGTTTAATAGCCAGAAAACTTGGGACGTAGATTTTTGTATGATGTATTTGTCGTGGTGAGACAAGGGAGATTTGAGATAGATATTGGGATTTGAATTTGGATATTTGGGATGAGTGACCTTTATAGTAAGAGGCGAATGTTAGAAATTGAAGGTTTGTGAGTGGAAGGTTTGAAGGTGGCTGACCTTGATGGTTTTGAGTTACATGGTTTAAAGGCTTGAAGGTGGCTGACCGTGGTGGTTTGGGCCACGAGAATGTATGAAGGGTTCGGAGATTTGAAGTGGCTGACCTTGATGGTTTTGAGCCACAATGGTTGTGGGCTTGAAGGTGGCCGACCTTGATGGTTTTAGGCCACAGGGTTTAAAGGTACAAAGGTGGCCGACCTTGGTGATTTGGGCCACAGGAAACTTAGAAGTGGGAGCGATGACTTTCTCCCTTTCCCTTTAGTCTCTTCTCTTTCTCTCTTTTTTTTTTTCCCCTTTCTCTTTTCTTTTCATTTCTTTCTTTTCACATTACCAACTCCAGCGCCCATTATGGGTTTTTGTTAAAACTGGCCCCCTTTAGCTTTTTCCAATGCGCCCTTATAAGTTTTCACGTTGAGAGGTTATCTATTTTTGCCTGAGGCGCCCTTTCGGGTTTTCACCCTAGCTGGATTTTTTTTTGTGACCATTTTGCCCTTAAGTACATAGCAAGCCGTATAGTTAAGTCCGTCGGGGCACCTCTATTTTAAGCCCATTTTTCCTTTTTTTCTTTTTTTTTAAATCTGGTATTTGGGTTTGGATCTTTTGGCATTTGACTATTTGCCTGATTTATGGTAGTTGTGGAATTGGGATTTGGTTTTGGATATAGCCTACCTTCGTGGTTGATGGGTAAGGTTTAGATTTTGAAATAGATATAGCCTACCTTTGTGGTTTGCCGACCAAGATTTGGATAAAATTTGATTTGAATGTAGCTTACATTTGTGGCTTACTGGCTATGATTTAGATTTAATTTGGGTACAACCTGCCTTCGTGGTTTACTGGCTATGGTTTTTTGATTTTGATTTTGGGTATAGCCTATATTTATGGTTTACTGGCTAAGATTTGATAATGGAATTTGGCTTAGCCTACCTTGGTGGTTTACTGGCGAAGATTTGGGATTTTGTATTGGACATAGCCTACCTTTGTGGTTTGCTAGCTATAGTTTTGAATTTGGATTTGACTTAGCCTACCTTTGTGGTTTATTGGCTAAGATTTGGGATTTTGGGTTTGGCCTAGCTTTCCTTGGTGGTTTATTCGCTAAGGTTTGGATTTTGGATTTGGCTTAGCCTACCTTTGTACTTTATTGGCCAAGATTTGAGATTTTGTATTGGGCATAGCCTACCTTTGGGGTTTTCTGGCTATGGTTTTGAATTTGGATTTGGTTTAGCCTACCTTTGTGGCTAAGATTTGAGAATTTGATTTGGGTATAACCTACCTTTATGGTTTGCTGGCTATGATTTTGGATTTGAATTGGGTATAGCCTACATTTGTAGTTTGCTGGCTTTGATTTGGATTTTAGGTTGGAAGTAGGGTTTTGCAAGGCGGATCGAATCGGCCCGATTTGGCCGAATCGGATCGAATTAGGGCGAGTCCGATTCGTGATTCGTGTGATTCGCCCGAGCCAGCCGCGGACCGACCGAATCGAGCGCATCGGGTTGATTCGATCCGCTACGGATCCGACCCGATCTGATTCGCCAGATCCGATTCGATCCGCCACGGTCGACACTCTTAAGGGTCGACCGACACCCTGCGAAATGGGACTGTTCAGTCCCGATTCGCTGGGTTTCATGCTGGAAACCCTTCTTTCTCCTGTTTTCCCCCCATTTCCCTCGAGGAAACCCCAGATCTATACTCCAAGAGACCTAAGGAGGCTTCCTATGTGGATTTGAAGGTGCTTGGAGGCTTTTTTTGGGCTGTTTTCATCCCTCTCTTCACCCATTTCACTGTTTTCAACGTAATCCACCATGTATGTTTCATGTTTTGATTTTTTTGTTAATGTATAGGAAATATATTTATGGGAAATGATGTTGCAAGTGATTAGTCCCTCTCTTCACCCATTTCACTGTTTTCAACGTAATCCACCATGTATGTTTCATGTTTTGATTTTTTTGTTGATGTATAGGAAATATATTCATGGGAAATGATGTTGCAAGTGATTAGTGTTCACTTGCAACCATTTCTCCATTGAATCTACAATTTTTTTCACATGGATTTGGTCATTTTCTTCAAATTTTGAATATCTGAAATTATTATTATTATTTTTTAAATTGCAACCTATGTGCATTTCATAGCAATGCAACTTACAACGTCTAACGTGTTAGAAATTATTTGTATGTGAAACCAATGTAATTTGTTTTTTGTCCGAAAGGTAATGACTATTTATTTTACGTAGATGGCACTGAAGAAGGACAATAGTGAGGACATTGGGTGGCAGCATGGGACCGCATTGGGCAGTTGGCATAATTACAAGTGCAACTATTGCGGCCATATGGGACAAGGAGGTGGCGTCTCTTGCCTAAAGAAGCACCTTGCAAGTGGGCGGCTAGCAGGGTACCATATGTGCAAGGTTGCAAGTCGGTGCCTGCTGAAGTGAAGCGGCTCATGGTTGAACACTTGAAGGGTGTTCGGGCCGAGACTATAAGAAAGAGGGCGGACAGGGAGATGTAGGAGAGGATCATCTCAGGAAGGCAGCGAGGTGAAGACAACGATGATGAGCCAGAAATTTATGCAGAGCATGTGCCTAATCAACCTCTTAGGCGGACTAGAGAACAAACCAGAGTTGAGTCATGGGAAGCTGAGCAGAGAGGGAGTTTTGAGGTTGGCAGTGGTAGTGGAGGCAGGGGGTCCAAGGTTGGGGGCGAGGCCCAGTCCCGTCGATTTTCCAATGTGGGGGATTACTTCATTCATATTCTAGCCGAAGTCCCAGTCCCAGACCAACAAGAAAGGTAGAGGAAGAGATCCCCAAGTGTGACCTTAGAAGAGGTGGATCCTAATATATATTCTTGGGAGCATGGCAAGCAAAGCAGAATTGAGGATGCATACAACCATCAAGGGCCTAGATATAAAGTGGGTCGTGCAGTGGCAAAATGGTGGCATCATTCAGGCATTTCATTCAATGCAGCTAACAACCCATATTACAAAACCATGATCCATGAGGTACAACACCATGGGTTTCATGTGCAATCTCCCTCATTAAGAGACTTGGCAGGGAGATATCTAGATAAAGAAGTACATGAGATCAAGTCATATATCGAAAGCTTCAGAAAAATGGGAGAAATATGGTTGCACATTGATGTGTGATGGTTGGTCAGGTACCACCAAGAGCAACCTCATCAACTTCCTTGTGTATTGTGATAGACATGTGTTCTACCACAAATCTATTGATGCATCAGATAGAGTGCACATGCTGAATACGTTTGAGTTTGATGCGGGAGGTTGTTTATGAGATAGGAGAGCAATATATTGTGCCGGTGGTGATTGTTAATAGCTCTACTTACAAGAAGGCAGGGGAGGAGTAGTTGGACATTTACCCCCATATTTACTGGACCCCCTGTGTAGCACATTGTGTAGATTTGATGTTCAAAGAGATTGGCGCACTGCAACCCGTGAGGATGGTGTGGTGGAGGCTGGCAGAAGATCACAAGGTACATCTATAATCATCATGTTGTTCTGGCATGGATGAGGGAGTCCACTGGTGGAGAGTTGTTGAGACCGGCTTTGCAACTATTTCATTGCCTTACAAAGCCTCCTGAAGCACAAAGACGGTCTAAAACACATGTTTAGGACAAACAGATGGGTGCATAGCACTTTTGCAGGGACATCGAATGGTAAAGAGGTTGAAGGGATTGTCTGCAGCGCTAATTTCTAGGACTGAGTCTTCAAGCTGGTGCAGATCATTGAACATCTTTATGATGTTTTGAGGGTCGTTGATGGGGATAGGAGACCATCCATAGGGTTGGTTTATGCAAAAATTGAAGCTACGAAGAAGAAGATCCGTAAGGTGTCCCCTCGCTATACACCTTGGTCTTGGACGTTTTGAGGATCGATGGGACCAAATATGAGTAGAGATCTACACATAGCAAGTGAGAAAATTTTATTTCAATTTGGTTTTGATTTTAGTATGTGAATTTATTTTATTTCTACCCCCATTGTAGCTTACTATCTCCATCCTGCTTACCATTATGCGATGGAGCTATGATATGATGAAGACTTGACGGCTGCCTTTACGCGAGTTGTTGAAAACTGTCAAGGAGTGCATTGGATGCAACAGATGCTATTGATCAGGCGAGCATTATTCTCCCTACATGATGTCAATTACAAATTTAATTTTTTTGCTAATAGACTTTATTGCGGCAGATGAAGAGCTTTTGAGAAGGGGTTAGGAGTTTTGCAGAGCCATCTACCATTGTTGGTCAGGATCGCATACCAACGGTAATGTGCTTTCCTTTCATTCTTGGATATTAGTAGACCCAACGATCAAGGTTTGCCATATCGGATCTCGGCTTCGTCTCAGGAGGGTCAAAGAGAAGAGATCTTGAAGAGATCTCAGAGATCAGGATAACAAAAAAGTATGGATTACATAGTTCACAAGATAATTCCTTAAGGACATAGATAGTTGCATACATTCTCAAGTGACAAGTCTCAACATGGATGACATAGGTTTACATATATAATACCAACCAGAGTGGGAATTGGGATTCGGGATGTGCATTTTCATTTTTCTCTCTGTAGGATTTGACTTTAACCAAACACATTTAATTTATGACATGGAACCTATGGTAAAATACTTATTTATCTGAATATCCAATGACTATGACTAAGACTTAGTGTGCTGTCAGTAGGAGAGTGGCTCATTGGAGAAGTCATATGCACGTTTGACTTTTTCACCGGACATTCAATTTTTAGTATTATATTAGATTTTTGAATTATGAAATTTTTAGATCGGTAAATTATGAGGGATTAGAAAGACGTTATTTTGTGGAATCATCAAAATCGCGATTTCTTCTTAGACGAGAGTTGACTTTTTATTGGTACGAGATATGATTTTTTTAATATTTTAGGGATTCAAATGGGGGGTACTTTCTTATTTACATGTAATATCTTAGTAAATGAAAATACTAACATTTACTTAAATGATATTCAGGTAAATAAGGGATCCTGACAACCCAGCCTGAAGAGGATCCTGACCCTGACTATTCATCTCGGCCTTCTCGTTTCTCGGAAGGGGTCGAGACCGAGATTCTTGTGAGATCTCGCGAGATTGCTTACCATGCCAACGATTGACTAATTGAGTATGACTAACTTTTTTACAGTTGATTGGTGGTTCAACTTTGGGCATTCGACATCCATATTGAGGAAAGTTGCAGTGAAGATCCTGTCACAGACCTCCTCCTCCAGTGGGTGTGAGAGAAACTAGAGCACCTTTACATTGATACACACCAAAGTTCGAAACAGATTGTCACATAGGCTCTTAAACAATTTGGTGTATGTGCACTACAATATGAGGTTGAGGGTGAAACATCTCATAGATGATCCAAAGCGGGGGGAGGTAGAGTATGATCCGGTTGACATTAGGTTCCTACGAGATCATGAAGACCCAATGGTTGCATGGGTTACAGAGCAAGGAGAGTATGAGTTAGATGAGGAGGCAGATGATCCTGAAGATCCACCTCGTCCTAACACATTCTTAACTAGGGCTGTAGAAGCCATGGAAGGCAGGATCGGAATCGGGATCGGGATCGACCAGGCTCGATCCGATCCTGGATCGGATCGGATCGCAAGATCCCATGGATCCAAGGGAAGTTTGGCCGATCCTGGATCGACCAGTTTATAAAATGGTTTTTTTTGGGGAAAAAATTCAGGAAAATTCAGGAAAAAATAGAAAAAAACAGCAAAAATGAGGAAAATCTGATAAATTGAAGAACTAATATTTGCATAAAAAACCAATCATACATGCATTCATAATATATGAAACATAAGATTTTGTGTATTATTACTACTATAATATACAAGAAAGTATAAATATTAAGACTTGGTGTATTATTAACCTAATACCATTTAAGTAAATGTTAAAATTTGTAGTTTCATTTATTTAAGATATTACATGTAAATAAGGAAATATCCCCCATTTGAATCCAATAAAAATATTAAAAAATCACATCTCTTACTAATAAAAAGTCAACTCTCCCATCCAGAAGAAAATCGCAATTTTTGTGATTTTATCAAAGTAGCAACTTTCTAATCTCTCATAATTTGACATATTTAAATTTTTATAATTCAAATAAGTCTAATAAAATACTAAAAATCTAAAGTCCAACAAAAAAATCAAACATGCATATGACTTCTCCAAGAAGCCGCTCTCTTACTGACAGCACTAAGTCTACTTGAGACCTCTTAGGATTTGGTCAAACTAAGCATCATCACCAAACTCATGAGTGTCATGAGTTGGGTGATGGTAGCTCAATTTGACAAATTCTAAGAGGTTGGATGATGATAACTTAAGTTTGACCAAATCCTGAGAGGTCTCAAGCAGACTAAGTGCTGTCAGTAGGAGAGTGGCTCCATTGGAGAAGTCACATGCACGTTTGACTTTTTTTACCGACTTTGAATTTTTAGTGTTCCATGTGGTTTATTTGAATATCAAATTTTTAGATAACTAATATTACGAGAGATTAGAAAGTTAGCATTTCTCTAAAATCACCAAAATCGCGATTTTCTTTTTCGATGGGAGAGTTGACTTTTTATTGGTAAAGATATGATTTTTTTGATATTTTTATTAGATTCAATGGGGGGTACTTCCTTATTTACATGTAATATCTTAAGTAAATGAAACTACAAATACAACATTACTTAAATGATATTCAGGTAAATAAGGAGATCCTGACAACCCTGCCTGAAGAGGATCCTGAAGGTAGCCTGAGGGAATCGACCTGGATCAGTCTGGATCGACTGAATCGAGCCGGGATCGATCGATCCCGGTTCGACTCGAGCGATCCAACTCAGATCCTACTGAGTTGGGTCGATTCAGCCGGAAATGTGGGGTTTTGGGGGGCTTCAGGGGGAATCGGTCCTTGGGGTCGATCCGATCCGGGATCGAGCGATTCTGGCTCGATCCCGGCGATTCTTCCTTCCATGGTAGAAGCTGCAGAAGAGGAGGAGGGAGAACATGGAGAAGTGGCAACCACATTCTTCTCAATTTCGGGCAGAAGCAGAGGATGAGGTGGATCTTCTTAGCGACTTATGAATGGAACGTGCCATGCCTTCTAGAGGTAAGACAATAGTTATCATTTGTTAAACGTATTCATTCAATATTTTGTATTTGTTCTTACCTTAATTTGTGATGTTGGGGACTATTACAGGTAGTGCAAACCTTAATGATGAAGTGGACATTCAAAGATTGATGCTAGGCCCTGCAGCCCGCTCACAGTCTATGAGAGAAGCACCTGCAATTGCTTCCTCACAACCAAGAAGGAAGGGGTCACATATGTAATATGCTGCTCCATCCCAAGCTGCGAAAGGAAAGGCGGTGGCGACATCCCAACCTGTAGGGGAAGGACAAAGGTCAAGCATGTGGCCTAGCCAAAGCCATTGTCATACGAGAGCCACCTACCCCAGCCCAAAAGAAGAAGAGTTGGCTCTCCTGGGGATCCAAGAAAGGGAAGAAAATGGCTGCCCTTGTTGAAGATCCACTTGATAATGCAGATTTATAAATCTTGGATCCAAATGCAGAAGAAACACCTCCCGAGGATTCGCCTCAATTACCTAGCAGCCGCTCCCATGACTCCTTGACTACTGGTTCATCGGGTGGGTCTGTAAGGGGAGGTGATGGAGATGGGGGAGGGGGGAGGGGACGACGGTAATGATGGAGATGGCGGAGGGGGTAGGGGTGAGAGTGGATAGGGAGGGGGAAGCGGTGGTGGGATGGTATTTACAGAGGAGCAGCGCTATTGGTGACCATTGCACCCAAGATGGTAATTATGGCGCCCCAGTGTAGTACAATAGAAGGCGGAAGTTTGTCAAAGGTGGCCGTGTAGAAGGTTTAGCAGTGGACAGTGATAGCTATAACACTATGATATCTGATTTCGAGAGAATGAGCGCAGATGAGTCTGTGGGATCCTATGGGGGCCATAGTTATCAGGCAGAGTCATCTGACACAGGCTACTCTAATGGCCATAGTGGCTACGCCACCATAGACTACCCTACACCTATTTTTATCCACCTCTATCTGTTCCTGTTCATGTTCCTATTCAAATTTAGCTTCTTTAGAGATTATAAATGGCGAGTCTGAGGGTAGTGCGTCTTGGCTGCGAGATGTGGGACCACTATGTGAGGGAGTTTCAGATCAGATATAACACCATGATGTCTTAGGATGAGTTTCATACCTTTGTGTCTCAAACCAAAAGTTATCATTTATTAGGGAACTACCCTCAAGTCAGATGAGTCTGTCCAGCCCCAGTGGGGTACATATGATTCATATCAGCAAGGATATTGGGGGTACTAGACTCGTTGTATTTTGTATTTGGATTTGAGTTTGTTTGTACGAGTCTCATTGTATTTTGTATTTGAATGAGTTTCATGTTTCATGTTTGTACTTTGCACTCAATTTCTAATAAAATTGATTAAAAATAGATGTTTGTGTAGCATTACATGGCATAAATATCATCAGTTATACATGAAATTCTTCATAAGAGACTTTAAACAGAGAATCGGCCAAAAAAACATCAAATCCATGCGAATCTGGCTAGACTTGGGGCAGAACCATGGGTTCCTGGCCAGATCCACCCGAATCGATCTGAATCGGCTCTATTCGGGACGAATCGGATCGAATCAGGGCGAATTCGATTCGCCCCGAATTGGTGCTCCAACAAACCTTGGTTGGAAGTAGTCTATTTTTGTGGTTTGCTAGCTAAGATTTGAGATTTTGAATTTGGATATGGCCTACTTTTGTGGTTGCTGGCTAAGGTTTTAGATGGTCCTGCAACAAAGAGACTTTTAAATGAGATTTTTTTCTTCTTTTTTTTTTTTCAACATTACTTGCTCCACCACCCTTTGGGTTTCGTTTAAACTGGCCCCTCTAGCTTTTCCAACGTGCCTTTAGGGATTTCACGTTGAGGGGTTATCATTTTTTTTGCCTGAGGTGCCCTTTCGGGTTTTACCCAGCTTGATTTTTTCTTTTTTTGATCTTGTTACCCTTAAGTACACAGCGAGCTATATATTTAAGTTCGCCGAACACCTCTATTTAAGCCCTTTTTTCTTTCTTTTCCTTTTTTTTCTTTTTGAGTGAATGTTGGAACGCGGATTTTCTTTTCTTTTCTCATTTCTTTTTTTTTTTATTCGTTTCCTCACTTCTTCTCTGAAATGACGAATTTGGGCGTGCCAGACGTTTACGGGAACCAGACAAAGATTTGTTTTACGAGGAGTATTGGGGTGCGAACCCTGATACCCCCGAATTTCATTTCATTTATTTCCGCGTGCGCTCGCGTTCAGGGCGATTGGAGTGGTCGTGTACTGGACCGTTCCCCACCGACCGAGTCGATGTTTATTTTACATCGAGTATAACACTCGAATACCTTCGAATGCGTAATGTTTATTAAAAGACCGTATGCCGAAATTTAAAGAAAAAGACAGATGACAAGTAAATTCCACAATTTTATTCAAGTCTTATGTCATTTATATCCATGACATTTACATTGGTGCCTTTAGTGGGGTTTTGTACCTCCACTGGGCGATTACAAGTATTTCGTGTACATGAGCGTCGACGACAGGGTGTTTGTGCCTCCGCCGGACGTTTACATGGTAAGAGTACATTTTTGTTACTAGTGGGGTGTTTGTGCCTCCACAAAGTAACATGCCTCTACGTATGTCTTTTGTGACACCGGAGGACTTAAACAGGAGCCTCGACGTGTGTCATTTATGACACCGGAGGACTTGAGTATGCGCCTCGACGTATGTCGTTTTATGACATCGGAGGACTTGAGTATGCGCCTCGACGTATGTCGTTTTATGACATCGGAGGACTTAGAACATGTGCCTCGACGTATGTCGTTTTATGACATCGGAGGACTTAGAACATGAGCCTCGGGGGTCTTGTAACAACCTGTGGCGTCTCTATGAAGCGAGCGCAGGAGGGCCCAGCCAAGGAGACAGCACCAACGGGTGTCGAAGACCTTCCCCGACTCGTGCGGCCTATATAAGCTCGCGCACGGACCACACCCGGGCCAACCGAAGTGGTTTGCAGGTGCCTGCTCAAAGGAGGAAGCTTGTGCGTAAATTTTTTTGGGCCGAAGATGGCATTGCCTCTACGCACGTCGTTTGGTGACAGCGGAGGACTTAACATGCCTCGACGTGTGTCGTTTCATGACACGAGGACTTAAGTGCAAACACTGAGAGCCGTGTGACAAATGTGGCGTCTTCCTGCGGACGTGGCGCAATGCAGCCCGAATGCTGAGAACGGAACACCAACGGGCGCCAAAGATTGCTCTCAGCACGTGCGGCCTATTTAAGCTCACGCACGGATCACGCTCTGGCACGGGCAGACTCGGAAGCTTGGGCCGGAGATGGCGCGTTTAGGCCGATCGGCGTTCGGAGCTCCTCGGGTGGAAGCCGGGGTATGCCAATGTCGGACAGCATTGCCTCTACGCACGTCGTTTGGTGACAGCGGAGGACTTAAACATGTGCCTCAACGAGTGTCGTTTTATAACACCGGAGGACTTAAACATGGCCTCGACGTGTGTCGTTTTATGACACCGGAGGACTTAAATCATGGCCTCGACGTGTGTCGTTTCATGACACTGGAGGACTTACATGGCCTCGACGTGTGTCGTTTTATGACACCAGAGGACTTAAATGAAAACGCCGGGGTCGTATGACAATCCTGTGGTGTCTTCTCACGGACGAGCGCCGGAGGGCCCGATCGTGGAGGATAGAACACCGACAGACGCCAAAGACTTTCTCCCCCGTACGTGCGGCCTATATAAGCTCGCGCATGTAGGGCTCTCGGCGACTCTCGGCGAGACGCTCGCTGCGGTGCTCGGCCTCTTTCTTGGCTGGCCTGGTTTTTTGGGCAGAATCCGGCCTCTTTGTTGAATGGGGGTATGCCCCCCTATTTATAGGATCGTGGGGGCATACCGGCGGGGGTACCCTCCCCGGCGGAGGTGTCGCGGGCACGAGCGTCGAAGACGGGCGCGTGCGTCGAGGCAGACGAACCGGCGGAGGTGCCCGTGCGAAGGGGCTGACTGGCGGAAGGGGCCGCCAGTCAGGTACCCTGACCGGCGCCCCTCCTGGCTGGCTGAGGGGGCCGCCAGTCAGGGCCTGACTGCGCCCCTCCTGCTGGCTGAGGGGGCCGCCAGTCAGGACCTGACTGGCGCCCCCCTGCTGGCTGAGGGGGCCGCCAGTCAGGGCCTGACTGGCGCCCCTTCTGCTGGCGGAGGGGGTCCGCCGGTCAGGGGCCCTGACCGGCGCCCCCCTTGCTGGCGGAGGGGGGCCGCCGATCAGGGGGTCTGACCGGCGCCCCTCCTTGCTGGCGGAGGGGGCCAACCGGCGCCCCTCCTGACTGGCGGAGGGGGCCTACCGGCGCCCCTCCTGACTGGCGGAGGGGGCCAACCGGCGCCCTCTCTTCTCCTTGACCATTTCCCGGAGGATTTCCGAGAGTTTTTGCGGTTTATCATGGCACGTGCGGCACACGTCACACACATGCCCGCATGTATTTGACGTGCATTTGACGTGCGTTCTTGCCCGTCTCACGTGCGTTTGACCTCATTTTCGGAGGGCACGTGCATTTAACCTTTTCGGACCCATCCGAGTCGTACGCGACCTTTGGCGCGAGTCCGGACATCAATTTTCGGCTATCCGGGTGTGTGTATTTCTGTTGTCGGCGGGACTTTCGAACGCCATATTCCGGGTTGACACACGGACTCGGATCTGTTTATCCTCCGGTGTTCGAGTGGGGAGGCCGGGGTTTTTTCCCAGACTTTTGTGGATTTCCGGACGAGTTTGCCACCCGGGACTTGTTTAAATCCCGATATTTTTCGGGTTCAACAGTGAAGTAGCCACGAGTTTGGATTTTGAGTTTGTAAGTTGGGGAGTGTTTTCTGTCGGCCAGCCTTCGTAGCATAGGGGCCGAGGTTTTGGGATTTAGGTATTGCTGTCGCCTACCTTTGTAGTTTGTTGACCAAGGACTGGATTTGAGTTTAGTTTAGCCTACCTTTGTGGTTTGCTGGCTAAAGAAGATATTTGATTTGATGTTAGCCTACCTTTGTGGCTTGTTGGCTTAGGTTTTGGGGTTTAACCTACCTTTGTGCTTTGCTGGCTAAGGTTGGATTTTTGTCCGACCTACCTTCGTGGTTTGTTGGCCAAGGGAGATGAGTGTCCACAGTAAAGAGATCCACCATCGAGAAATTTTTTCTCTCTGTTTTTTTTTTTTTTTTTTCCCCATTACCAACCCCAATGCCCTTCCGGTTTTCACTAGAGTTAGCCCCCTCTGGCTTTTTCCAACGCCCCCTTTCGGGTTTTCATGTTGAGAGGTTACTCATTTTTTCCTGAGATGCCCTTTCGGGTTTTCACCTCAGTCGAGTTTTTAGGTATTTTTGCCTTTAACTATCCCTAAAATGGGGGAACCTAAGTCTGTCCAGGCACCTCTATTTTAAGCCCCATTTTTTTTTTTTTTGAAAAAGGCAAATGACTGGTTAGCCTTTCATAATGCAGAAGTGAAGGTCTTTGAACTTTAAAGTTGAGCAAATATGGAGTTTGGGTCTAGATTTGGGATTTATGATTTGGCTAACCACTGTAATTTGATAGCCAAATGTTTGAATTTTGGATTTGAGGTTTGTCTGACCTTTATGGTTTAGTAGTCATGGTTTGGATTTTTTATTTTGACTTAGCCTACCTTTGTGGTTTACTGGCTAAGGTTCTGGATTTTGGTTTTTTGGCTTAGCCTACCTTCGTTGTTTACTAGCTAAGATTTGGAGTTTGGTTTGGACTTTGACTTTGGCTACTTTATAGTTTGCGGACCAAGACTTGGAGTTTGGATTTTGACTTCTGGCCTATCTTTGTGGTTTATTGGCCAAAAGATTTGGAGTTTTGGATTTGAGGTCTGGCTTATCTTCATGGTTTGCTAGCCAGAGATTTGGACTCTTGGAATTTAGGTTTGGCCGTCCTTATGGTTTATAGGCCAAATATGAGATTTGAGATTTAGATGTGGCCTACCTTTATGGTTTATTGGACATGGATTTGGTTTGACTTGGATTTGGGAGGTCGAAGTTTAGCTTGCTTAGCTTGACAACTTTGACAGTTCTGCCTTCGGCCTTTGTGGCGTTTTCCCTGGTCGATGTTTATCAGCTCTGGAGTGAAGATGTTAGCATCATGTTGCTCGAGGAGCTTTAGCATATATTTCAGCTTCTCGATGGTTTCTTTAAAGACTGTCAAGGTGCACCTAATATCAAGACCGATAAGCTTGTGATTGAATCGGCCTTCTTGATATTTTGTGGAGTTTGATTTGATCTTCTCTGTCGAGACTTGCCGCGTTGACTTGGCTTGACATTTAACTTGAGATTCTTTTCTCAGGTCTTGATTTTCTGACTTTGCCAAGACTGATTTGATTTCTTCCTCTTGGAACTTACTTTTTTGGCTTCATCTAGGGATTGACTTAAGGGTTTGCCCTTGAAGTCCCTTTTTGACCAGGTTCAGAGTGTGATTTTATGCCTTGTCTCTGGAACTGACCTTTTGGGCTCAGTTATGAGTCTGGCTTGACATCTTGCTCCCGCGCTAGCCTTTTTGGCTTTCCCAGAACTTGGTTTGAGGTTTTGTCCTCGAAGGTGACCCTTTTTGCTAGATTCAGGAATTGCTTTGATATCTAATTTCTAGAGCTGGCCTTTGTGGCTTCATCCCGAGGTTGATTTGACATTTCATTTCTAGAACTTCTCTTTTTGACTTCATTCAGAGCTTGATTTGATGCTCATTTCTGGAACTGGTCTTTCTGGCTTGTCCAGACTTGGGTTGACATTTTGTTCCTGGAGCTGGCACTTATTGGCTTCGTCCAGGACTTGATTTCTCATTTGATTTCTTGGAGCTTGTCTTTCTGACTTAGTTCAGAACTTGATTTGACTTTGATTTTCCAGAACTTGTCTTTCTGACTTAGTCCAGAACTTGAATTTTGATGCTTGGAACTGGCCTTTCTGACTTGTCCTAGAGTTTGATTTGACATTTGATTTTCTGGAATTTGTCTTTTTGACTTCGTCCAGAGCTTGATTTGACTTTGATTTTCCAGAACTTGTCTTTCTGACTTAGTCTAGAACTTGAATTTTGATGCTTGGATTCGCCACGATTACCCAGCACCGCTCCCATGACTCCATGACAACTGGTTCACCGGGTGGGTCTGTAGGGGAGGTGATGGAGATGGGGGAGGGGGCGATGGTAATGTTGGAGAAGGGGGAGGGGGCGGGGGTAATGATGGAGATGGGGGAGCATTCACAGCGGAGCAGCATCATGGCGGCCCAGTGAAGTACATAGAAGGCGAAGGGTTAGGGGAGGTGGTCGTGCAGAAGGTGCCAGTGGATAGTGATAGCTATACACTATGATATCTGATTTTGAAAGAATGAGTACACATGAGTCTGTGGATCCTATGGATATGGGGGACATAGTTATCAGCCGAGTCCGACACAGGCTACTCTAGTGGCTATAGTGGCTATAGTGGGTACGCCACCACAGGCTACCCAGCACCATATTTTCATCCTCCTCCTTTGTTCATGTTCCTATTCCTGTTCCTGTTCAGCAGATTGATGCTTCTGCAGAGGATGTGCAAATGGCGAGTTTGAGGATAGTCCGTCCTGGATGCGAGGTGTGGGACCACTTTGTGAGGGAGTTTCGGAGCAGATACAACACCATGATGACTTGGGATGAGTTCCGTTCATTTGTGTCTCGAACCAAAAGTTATCATCTTATTGGGGAGCTGCCCTCAGAGTCGGATGAGTCTGTCCAACCCCAGTGGGGTACATATGATCCATATCAGCAGGGATATTGGGGATACTAGACTCATTGTACTTTGTATTTGGATTTAAATTTCAGGTTTGTACTTTTTAGTTGATATGAGTCTCATTGTATTTTCAATTGGAATTGAGTTTCATGTTTCACATTTCATGTTTATACTTTGAAGTTTGTTCTCAATTTCCAATACAATTGAATGAAAATGGATGTTTGTGTAGTATTACATGCCATAAATATCATCAGTTATACATGATGTTTTTCACAAGAGGTTGTAAACATAGAAACAGCCAAAAAAATATCAAAACCATGCGAATCTGGCCAAACTGGGGCTTCAGCCATGACTGCCCACAGTTTCCAGGCGAATCGGGTCGATTCGCCCCGATTCGGGGCGAATCGGAGCGCATCAGGGCGAGCCCGATTCGCCCCGAATCGGCACACCAGCAAACCATGCTTGGAACTGGCCTTTCAGGCTTGGCCCAAAGCTTGATTTGACATTTGATTTTCTGGAACTTGTCTTTCTGACTGGGTCCAAAACTTGACTTGACATTTAGTGCTTGGAACTGGCCTTTCTGGCTTAGTCTAGAGCTTGATTTTTCATTTGGCTTTATGGAGCTTGTCTTTCTGACTTGGTCTAAAACTTGACTTGGCATTTAGTGCCTGGAACTGGCCTTTCTGGCTTGGTCTAGAGCTTGATTTTTCATTTGACTTTATGGAGCTTGTCTTTCTGACTTGGTCCAAAACTTGACTTGGCATTTAGTGCCTGGAACTGGCCTTTCTGGCTTGGTCTAGAGCTTGATTTTTCATTTGACTTTCTAGAGCTTATCTTTCTGACTTGGTCCAGAACTTGATTTGACTTTGATTTTCTAGAACTTGTCTTTCTGACCTAGTCTAGAACTTGAATTGAATTTGATGCCTGGAACCATGGTTTGCCAGATCGGATCGAATCAGTCCGATTCGGCCGAATCGGATCGAATCAGGAGAAACCCGATTCACCCAATTCCCATCGAATCGGACCGATTCCCATCCGATTCCCATGCAAATCGTGGCGGATCAGAAAAAACCCGATTCCTCGATGCGGCGAAGCTTACCTAGAACTGGCCTTTCTAGCTTGGCCCAGAGCTTGATTTGACATTTGATTTTTTAGAGCTTGTCTTTTTGACTTAGTCCAGAATTAGAATTGGCTTCAATTTCTGGAACTTGTCTTTCTGACATAGTCCAAAACTTGAATTTTGACATTTTGATTTTTCAGAACTTGTCTTTCTGACTTGATCTAGAACTTAGTTTGATATTTCATCCCTGGAACTAACTTTTCTGCCTTAGTCCACAGTTTGGTTTGTCATTTGACTTTCTTTGGGTTTTCATCCCTGGAGATGCCTTTTTGACTTTCTGAGTTGACGACTTGCTTCTTGGGTTGTTGCCTTATAAGGCTTTGATTATTCAAGGCTCTTTTGACCCAGTCGGCTTCTTGGCTTGGTGTTGGCTGAAAACTAGGTAGATTGTTTGATTGTTTGGGCCTCCTCCTTAATGACCCCAAACTTGTTTAATGCAAAGTTATTGCACATAAAAGCCCCCTTGCTTGTGCTTTAGGGCTTTGGCTTCCTGTCATTACGCCTTTTCGTGGTGAAACTTGGATGCCATCTTCCTTCATTTTCGTCTTAACTTGATGTAGGTGATGATAGGGCTGCCCCTTTTGCTCGAATTTCAATGCTTTGGATTTTCGCTTATGCACTTAAGATTTTAGGCACTGACTTTCTTTTATTTCCGTAATTGACGGAGCATGCTGATATGATTGCACAATAGGGACATGATAGTCCCATAGTAAGATTTACTGGCTTCCATCGAGCTACATATATTAAGTTTTGTCAGACTTGGATATAGCCGCAACAAGTTTTCTAAATTGGCGGCAGCCTAGCTCCCAATTGACAGGAACAATACTTGGCTTTTGCTGACACTTGCCTTTATAAAGAAGCCTTTATTTTGATATCTTGAGCTGTGACAGCCACAACTAGAGAAGCTTTAAATCAAGGTTCAAGGACAAGGGGATAGGGGCCGGATCGGCCTGCCAAAAACCAATCGGATCGGCCGATCTCGATCTGGGATCGGTCAATCATGGCTGAGCCAGGGGTGAAGTGTATACTAATGTACAATATCTTATTTTTCTGACATCATTTAAGTAAATGTTAATATTTGTAGTTTCATTTACTTTAGATATTACATGTAAATAAGAAAATATCCCCCATTTACATCCAATTAAAAAAAATAATCCAATAAAATATCAAAAAAATCATATCTCTTACCAATAAAAGACAACTCTCTCATCTAAGAAGAAAATCCCGATTTTGGTGATTCCATTAAAATAACGTCTTTCTAATCCCTCATAATTTGACCTATCTAAAAATTTCATAATTCAAATAAACTCAATAGAACACTAAAAATTCAAAGTCCAGTGAAAAAAGTCAACATGCATGTGACTTCTCCAAGGGAGCCACTCTCCTACTGATAGCAACTAAGTCCTGGTCAGTAGGAGAGTGACTCCCTTAGAGAAGTCACATGCATGTTTGACTTTTTTCACTGGACTTTGAATTTTTAGTGTTCTATTGGGTTTATTTGAATTATGAAATTTTTAGATAGGCCAAATTATGAGGAATTAGAAAGACGCTATTTTGATAGAATCACCCAAATCGCGATTTTCTTCTTGGATGGGAGAGCTGACTTTTTATGGTAAGAGATATATATTTTTTGATATTTTTATTAGATTCAAATGGGACATGTAATATCTTAAGTAAATGAAATAATAACATTTACTTAAATGATGTTCAGGTAAATAAGGCATGAAATCGGAGTGGACTCAGCCCCTGGCAAGGTTACCCCGGATCGGTCGGCCCAAAACTGATCCGAATCGGCCGATCCGATCCCGATCCGGACGATTTTTGATACCCTGCTACTAAGCTGCTTCGTTTGACACCCGACTTGCTTCTGGATTAGCCGGAGATTTGTCTTGTGGAGTTGGCCATTCCTCGCCATATAAGAGGGTGGTTCATCTCCATATGTTGATGCTGCTTTGGCTTCATGCTTAGCACCATCCGACATTGCTTAGAAGACTCGAAGAAGGGAATTTGAATTTCTTCATGTTGTTCATCCGGTCTGATTTTGGGGTTCACTATGAGGAGGAGCTTGATCAGACTTCTCTGCTTGTCCATTGGAGGATGCTTGACAGTTCCTTCTAGAGGATTGCTGGGTGTTGTGATAAATAACCTCGATAGGAATGTTTGGATTGGCTTCCGCAGTTTGTTCTGCTTGTTCATCAGAGTCCTTCCCGGAGGCGTAACATGTGAAGGAATATTAGATGGAGATGAACCAAGGGATCCATAATTTAAAGTACTAGCAAAAAGACCAAGAAAATCATCATCAAAAGGAAAGTAGCTTGAGATTGTTGAGGACATTGAAGAGTACTTTAAGCCAGCTAGATATTCAAAATCAGATAGCAGATCGATCACTCCTAGAATGGTGAAGCCACCTCCATTATTAAGCATAGTTGTCAAGGCGGACGCCTAGGCGCCGCTTAAGCGCCAAGGTGCTTCCTTAGCCGCCTTAAAATACCCTGCCTTTCTAAGAGTAGAAAAGGCACCCCAAGGCGCCGCTAAGGCGGCCAAGGCGCACGCCAGGGGCGCTTGGGCGCGCCTAGACCCGTTAGGGGTCCGCAATATCCCGCTTAGACAGCAGGTTCAAGTCGATTTTCAGGGCTGAGTCCAGCCCGATTCCAGGAAACATCTTATTTACCTGAATATCATTTAAGTAAATGTTTCATTTACTTAAGATATTACATGTAAATAAGGAAGTACCCCCCATTTGAATCTAATAAAAATATCAAAAAAATCATATCTCTTACAAAAAAAAGTCAACTCTTCCATCGAAGAAGAAAATCACGATTTTAGTGAAATGCTAACTTTCTAATCTCTCATAATTTGATCTATCTAAAAATTTGATAATTCAAATAAACCATATGGAACACTAAAATCCAAAGTTCGGTAAAAAAAGTCAAACGTGCATGTGACTTCTCCAAGGAGCCGCTCTCCTACTGAAACCCGAAGTTGACTATTTTCAGTAGGAAAGCGGCTCCCTTGGAGAAGTCACATGCACGTTTGACTTTTTTATCGGACTTTGGATTTTTAGTGTTCCATATAGTTTATTTGAATTATCAAATTTTTAGATAGGTCAAATTATGAGAGATTAGAAAGTTAGCATTTCGCTAAAATCACCGAAATTGCGATTTTCTTCTTTGATGGAAGAGTTGACTTTTTTTTGTAAGAGATGATTTTTTCGATATTTTTATTGGATTCAAATGGGGGGGGGGGGGTACTTCCTTATTTACATGTAATATCTTAAGTAAATGTAACATTTACTTAAATGATATTCAGGTAAATAAGTATGAAGAAGAAATCGTGTTCCCCTATGGGTAATACCACACACACATATATATATGTATGTATATATATATATATATATATATAGTTTTAAGAGTGTTAAGATATTGCACTTCTTATTTTTATTTAACATATTTACACATATGTGTATTACTGGTTTGTTTTAAAAGTTGGAAATTTGTTTTCTAATGATAGAATGATATTTGCACTTCTTGTTCTTATTTAGTGTGCTTATTTATTTGAAGATGTCAATTTAGATTTTTTTATGACTTTATGATATATAATGTGAGTTTGTTTACTTGTAGTTTAATTTTTGTTGCTTTCATATAATTTTGACCTTTTATTGTGATATTTTATTTTTTTGCAAGTATTTTTTTGTGATACATAGCTATTATATATATTTCTCAAATTTATGTATTATTTTAATAATATCTACCATATTATGATATGTTATGTCTTTATGTCAGTCATATTATGATATTTTTTTATTGAATTTTCATCATTATATATATTTATAGATACATAAATATCATGTAAGAGGGACACTTGAAAACAATTCATACTTGGTTCCGTCCTAAACGCCTAGGCACCGCTTAGGCAGGCGCCTAAGCGCTTAGGCGATCCGAGACCCCAACTACGCCTTGGTCGTCTTGACGCCTTGACAATTATGTTATTAAGGAGAACTATATCAGGGATATTTATGACTGAGAGGGTTAGTGCTACTGCAACACTGCTCAAGATGACCCAACATTTAGAAGATAAGACAAGTTTATGTGACGAAGGCTAAGGGAAAAAGGACTCCATACAAGATGCAAGAGGTGGCTCAACCAACAAAAAGAAAAAAGAGTCAAAGACTGCAAAAAGGCGTCTAGTTTATTATACTTTTGAGGATAATGATGATGATGATGATCCTAGTGCAACTACAGGTGCTACTACTGGCTGGTGCACTGGCACATGCACAGTCACAGAGTGATAATGGACATGATTCATAGGGTGACTATGGATATAGTTCACAGGGACAAGGTTACTATGGACATGATTCACGGGGGCAGTATGGACATGACTCATAGGGGGGGCACTATGGATATGATTCAGGTTATGATCCCTATGAAGGTGGCCAACAGGAGATAAGAATGTATGGGTGGGCTTATGAACATGCATTCCAATTTTAACCACTTCCAGCCAGTAGCAGTTATGGCTTAGTATTATGGATGGCAAAGTCGACTGACTCGGAGCGGAATCGGCCTATGGCGACCCGATTTAGGGGGGGGGACAACCACCCACCTATGGCACAAAGTGAAATCGGGTGGATTGACCGAAATCGGGTGGAGTTGAGCCGACTCAGAGTGCTCCACCCGATTCCACTCGCTCCAGGCTGCTTCCACGGAAGCGGGGCTACTTTTAATAGAGTCGGCCCTAGTTAGCCGGATCCGCCTGGAGCGGCGGATCTCTCCTTAAGGAGGGATCGGGACTACGCAGACAGAGAGCTGTCTGCGTAGTCCAGAGACAGGTCGCCCCCTCCCCAGCCCCCTGGCCCCCCCTCTGTAGGTCTCCTCCCTTGCCGCCGCCGCCGGCCAGCGCTGCTGCCGGCGGCAGGCTTCTTCCTTCTTCCTCTCTTTTTCTGCTCTCTCTCTCTCCTCTGTTTTTTTTTTTGAAAATTTCAGATCTAAGCCCTAGGGTCCCCTAGAAGAGTCTTGCATTTGCTTTGGGTGTTTGTCCAACTCTTCAAAGATCTTTTTGTGGGTGAAGGAGGGTGGTTTCCATCGCCGCCGGTTGTGCAAGGTGAGTTTTTTTTTTAAATTTTTTTTAATATAAAAAAATAGGAAATGTTTGAATATGTTATAGATCTATAGATAAATAGCATTGATAAGATGTTTATGACCCTCATTACTAAATCTCCAAATTGAACCTTAATTAAGGTTTTTGTGTCATTAATGTAACTAATGTGCAATTGAGTGTCCAATGCAGTCATTTAAGTTGATTAGAGTTGTTTGTAGACTCATTGCATTGTATGGTTCATTTTCCTCCCAAATCCTCAATTGAACCCTAATTAGGGTTTAACAATTAGGGTTTTTTGCCATTAATGTACTAATGTGCATTGAGTGTCCAATACAGTCATTTGAGTTGATTAGAGTTTGTTTGTAGACTAAATTACATTGCATGGTCCATTTTCCCCAAATCCCAAATTTTATTTTGTCTATTAATGTAATTAATGTGCAATTGAGTGATCAAAGTTCTCAATTACATTTATTAGTCTTATTCAATTGCATTCATTTACTCTCATTATACCAAATGCACATGCATAAACGTCACATCTAAATTTCTCTTACACAGGAATATGGCAGATCAAGTACATCAAGAGTAAGAGGTGGAGCAGGCCATTGATCCTGGTTGGGCTCATGGTACTCTCCTTGATGCACAACCGAAAAAGTGAAATGTAGTTGGTGTGCAAGGAGATGTTTGGAGGCATATATTATCTTAACAACATATTGCTGGGATTTCAGGAAATGTAACAAAATGTCCATCATGTTCACTTGAGGTTAGGAATGAAATGAAAGCGTATATGAAGGGGAAAAGACTAAAAAATTATTGACAACTCAGCAGCAACAACTTCAAGTTGAGATTTCTGGGCGACAGATTCATAGAGATATAGTTTACCAATCAATGTTGACGATGATGAGGATGATGATGGTTATGATCCTGAGTTCACTGTAGCTGCACGTGCTAGTCGGCGTTCTTATGCAAAGGAATACGATAGACGAAGGGGCATGGGGACATCAGAGTCACATTTGCCTAGAGATGACTCTAGGAGATCTCTCCTTAGGAGCACATCAGTTCGTAGGGCTGCCGGTGCATTAGGGTGTGGGGTAGACTCTCAGATGTTGATAATCCTACATAGGGTTCTATGAACATATATTTGTCTAGATCAAGGTCTGTAAAGCAACCTTCTATCAAGCAGGCCTTGAAAGGAGTCAAAGCCATTGCAAAGGCAGCAAAGGGAGCAATCAAGGTATTGTGAAATGGTTTTTACATGCAGGTGTGTCGGCACATACGACAGAGAGCCCATATTTTCAGACTATGTTGGATGCAATTGCAGAAGCTGGGCCTGGTCTTAAGGCTCCCACACGGAAGTACATTTATGATGTTGGGTTTGATGAGGAGTATGATGAGTTGAAAGGATGGTTAATGGCTTCAAAAATGTTTGGAAAGAACGTGGTTGCACCATTATGTGTGATGGTTGGACAGAGACAACAAGAAAATCTATGATTAATTTCCTTGTTTATTTATTGTGAGGGTACCATTTTCCTTAAATCTGTTGATGCCTCTGACAACATCAAGAATGCAGATTACTTATTTAGACTATAGAAGAAGTTGTGGAGGAAGTGGGTGAAGAAAATGTTGTACAGGTTGTTGCTGACAATGAAGCGAGCTAGAAGGCTGCTGGTAGATTGTTGATGGAAAAAAGAGAACATCTGTATTGGGTTCCTTGTGCAGCGCATTGTATCGATTTGATGATGGAGGACATAGACAGAGATCCACATATTCATGGCCTCAGTGATGATGCTCAAATGATCACTTCATTTATTATGGTCACAATATAATTTTGAATATGATGGTAATACACAGAGGACGAGATCTTCGTGCTGGTCCCACTCGATTTGCATCAAATTTTATTTCTTTGGAGAGCCTCATGAAATATAGGCATCAATTGGGCCAGTTGATTAATTCTGAGCATTTTTGCAACATGTAAACACTCTTAGGGCTGAAAGTAAAGATGCTGCTCTCCAAGTACAGATTTGATTAGCAATGCACGATTTTGGGAGATATCCTACTACTACCTCAAAGTAATAGAGCCTCTAGCACTTGTTCTTAAAATGGTTGATGGCGATGATAAAACTGATATGGGATATTTGTACGAGGCAATGGACAGAGCAAAGGAACACTTGAGGAAAGGAATCCCAAAGCATACAGAAAATGGTGGGCCATCATTGACAAGAGATGGGAGATGACTCTCCACCATGATCTTCATGCTGCAGGTAATTTATTGAATCTAATTAATGGATGAATTTTTATCATACCATGCTGAAATTCTTATCATATACAGGGTGCTTTTTCAACCCTAGATTTCAATATAAAGATAATCACATAATGATGGAGAAGTGATGAGAGACACCATGAACGTCATCACTCGCCTAGCAAGACCAATGAATGAGAGATTAGATGCAATGGCAGAGGTAGCATAGAATGTTTTCTTTTGCATATATATGCATGTTTCATTTTGCAACGGTCATTTGACATATGTTATATCTTCCATTTTGTAGGTGGAGAGGAATAGGATGAAACTTGGGATGTATAGAGCATATGGCATGAGATGTACAGCTCAAAGACTCACTCCAAATTATTTTACATGAGAATTGATTGCCAAAAATCGTAAAATTTATCACAGTTAGGAATTCACCATTATAAACTGATTAATGTTCACTCCTTTTATTACAACAGTTGAATGGTGGATTCAAGTAAATTACCAGCAAGTTGGCATAAACCCTTTAACGTATGTTACAGTGAGATTGTTAAGTTAGACCACTTCTTCTAGCCATGTGAAAGAAATTGGAGTACGTTCAGCCTCATTCACACGAATCCGCAATAGGTTGGGTGTGGATAAGCTAGAGAAGTTGGTCTATTGCCACTATAATATACGTTTAAGGGTGAAGCAAAAAGAGAAAGGCAAAAGTTAGAAAGGTAGAGATTCATGCAACTAGCTGGCAGAACAATTGAGGAGGTAGTTCTGAGATAAATGTGGATGAATTGCTAAATGAAGACATCCTTTACATGCTTTGGTGGAGTCGAGAGTTGAGGGAGAGATACCTGAGTTTTCATCCTGATGATCGTCTGGTTCAGGCATGTGCAAAAGATGTAGAATTTGAAGAACATGTACCTGGATATGCATCTGTTCCTGAGAGAGGTTAAAGGCTCGAATTAAGAAGATCTGCCACAGTACAGGAGACTACTAGACTTTCTCATCTCATCCAGAATTAAGAAGATCTACCACTCAATTGGACTCAAAAGGAAAGAAAGACAATGGCAAGAAAAAAAAAACAAAGTCCCACAAGGAAAGAAGAACAAAAGAACCAAAAAGAAAATCACAAGATCGTACAGAGGACTCTCCCGAGGAGACACCTATTTGGGAGCCATTTTCTAAGGCTCCACCCCTACCACCTCACTTGGCTAGATTATATGAGGCAGAGTAAAAGTATTATCACTGTAGAAGAAAGATGCTTAAGAAAGAAAAAGTAGTTGGGAGTGATGAGTCCACTCAATCACCTGATGATGATGATGATGATGATGATGATGATGGTGGTGCTGCTGTAGGTACTGGAGCCACAAGAGGTTATGGGCTTGGGGGTATCATTTCAGGATATGAGGATTATTCAGTACCACCCCATCAACAAGAAGGAAGCTAAGGGAAGCACAAAAACCATGGGGGATATGAAGGTCAACAAAGGCAAGCAGGGGCATAATTGGGGATATGGGCCTTCTTATCCACCCATTTTAGTCCTCGAAAGTTGCCATATTCAGATACCACTCTAGTACTGGGACATGTTACTTGGGCAATATTCAAACTATTGGGTATGGTAATTTCTTCACTCCAAGATAAAATCAGGAGAAAGTTCAAGCCAACAAGCAACAACACCTCGAAACATCCAAGAGGATTCCAAGACATCGCCAATTCTTGTTTGGCTATGGATATACCCAATATAGAGGACATGACTATGGGCCACCTACTCATTTCATGAGGCAGAGGATGAAGGTTCAGAAATGTCAAATTGACAAGGTATTTTTTTTATTTCATGTTATAAACTTGTACATATATCTTTTTTTTCAATGTATGAACAATCATTATTCTTAATCATTGTTATTGTTCTTTATGATACATGAACATGATGAGATTTGAATTTCATTGTGTTTGTATTCAATGAATGTTGTATGTGTTTTCATAATTTTATGCAATTTTTACTGATTTTTTTAGAATTTTCTCTTATTTTCTGTGATTTTCCTAATTTGCTTCACAATTTTTCTTCATTTTTTAACCTGGCTCCCATGAAGTCGGGCAGATCATGTGACCCGACCCGACTCGGATCGGGTCGGCTGGGTCCGGCCTAGCACCCCGATCTGACTATGCACCGTGCTCAGTATCCTCTTCTCATGCTCGAGGTTCTTATTCTGATTCTGGATTCCAGTCAACCCAACAATCATTCACTCTAAGACAGATCCAAAGAGGGATGAGTGAGTTGGCTGCATCTTTGTTTGGTTGTAGTGAATATTCTGAGTATAAGAACTCTCTTTATGGGTTTCAAGGACAACTACTATACGATGAAGGTGAAGGCAAGGTTCAAAAACTCGGCCGGATCGGGATCAGATCGGCCGAGTTGGCTCGGTTTTGGCCCTCCCGATCCGAGCCGGGGTAACCCATCCGGTCCCTGCGCGCGGATCGGCCCGGCTCGGCGGGCTCGCCGAGCCCGACCCAATCCGCCGCGGATCGGGCCGAATCGGGGCGATCCGGGCTCAACGGCTATTTTTAAAACTAGCCGTTTCTAGCCGTTGGGGGGCGCTCCCCAACGCCAGAAACGGCTACTTTGTGGCCTTTGGAGGCCTTGGGGGTCTATATAAACCCCCCAAAGGCCCCATTATGCTCCAAACTCAAGTGTTGTTCTCCTCCCCTCCTACCATTTTTGGGCATTCTCTCTCTCTCTCCTCTCTCTCTCTCTCTCTCGTGCGCTCTTTTGCACTATTGCGAGGCGATCTCATCTTTCACGCTCTTGCTCTTCGTCTTCGACTCTTCGGGCTCTCTCACACACACTCTCGGCCCGAACTCTTGGCTGCGATTGATCTCCCTCTCTCTCAGCCCAAAAAAAAATTATTTATTTTTTGTTTGTTTATTATTTAACTTCTTTTTTTGTGTTCTAAGTGATGGCGCCGAAGCGGCTCCCCAATCTTCAAGCAACCCTCCTAGCGCCGATCCCGCTTGGGCTCATGGTACCGTTGTGGACATGGCTCAAAGGAAGGTCCAATGCAAGTATTGTAACCGGGTCTTATCGGGCGGCGTATGGCGTTTGAAACAACATTTAGAGGGGAATTAAAGGTGAGGTGGCACCATGTTCGAGAGTTTCTACTGAAGTTCGAATACAATTTTGCCAATATCAAAGGAGAAGAGACATCCAAAGCAAACATTAGTAGAAGACGCCAAGAATCCGAGAAAATTGTCTGCCCCTCCTCGAAGGTCCGTGGATTTATCAAGAGGAGACAAACATTGATCTTGATGATGACGAAGAAGGTTACTAATTAGTTAACTTAGTTTTGGAACATTTAGTTCAAGCTTCAACATCAAAGTCAAACACCCTCATTATAATTTATACATTTCAATGTATAACATCATCAACAAGTTTTTTTAATTATATCATTCTATTTCCATCTCATATATAGAACAATTTCATCGGCATCGCAAGCAAGTCGAAGGTCTTTTACGGAAGAGGACTATCTCCGACGTACTGGTCATCACCTAGGTCAAGGTAGTGGCCATGGGATAGTGGACAAGGGAGTTCAAGTGCTGGAATGAGTACAAATACCTGAGGTTCCAGTAGATATCCCTAGAGACAGAGATCCTAGAGTGGGACCATTGGACCCATTTCTCACCAGGAGGAGAGAGAAGCAACCATCCATTTCTGCAGCCTTCAAGAATTTGAAAATATGCAAGGAGAAGATAGGGAGAGCGACGTCAAGATGGTTCTTCTTCAACACATACCTGCTAATGCAGCAAAAGGACCATATTATGAGTCAATGATCGAGACTATTGATGAAGTGGGCAAAGGGGTAGAAGGCCCTACTTCATATGAATCTACAACAAGTACTTGGACAGGGAGGTTGAAGATATGAAGGCATATGTTTCCACTTTGAACGTATATGGGATGATATGGTTGCAGGTTAATGTGCGATGGATGGACAGGTATGTATAACTACATTCTACAAGTGTATTGTTTGGTCAATTAATTGTTATTCATTAATAACACAAATTTTAATTTTTCTTATGGAATTGTGCAGGCATTACACGAAGAAGTATGATAAACTTCTTAATCTATTGCAAAGCAGGGACTGTTTTTTGGAAGTCGGTAGATGCTTCTGGCAAGGTGAAGAATGCGGACTATCTATTTTAGTTGTTGGACAACATGGTAACTGACAATGCAGCGGCTTTCAAGTTGGCGGGCTAAAAACTATGGACAAAAGGAACACTTATATTGGTTCCTTGCTCCGCGCATTGCAGTGACCTAATGCTAGAAGATATTTGTGAAGATCCAATGGTGGAAAATGTGTCAACAACGCAAGATTTGTAACCACATTCATCTACACTCACAAAACACATTTTGGACATCATGAGGACGCATACACATGGACGGAGTTGCTTCGGCCAGCACCTACAAGATTTGCATCCCAATATATTGCATTGGATAGCATAAATGGGCAACGTAACAACCTTATTAGGATGGTAGCATCTGAAGAGTGGGAGAACTATATGTCCCGACATGCTCCTACACGGGTAGGGAGAAGGAAAGAGGGTGACCGACAATTTCAATCAAAGCCATTTTGGAAGGGGGTCTAAATGTTTTGAATGTAGTAGAACCGCTTGTTCAAGTCTTAAGGGCGGTAGATGGGGAGAGGAGATCCGAGATGGGCTACTTGTACGAGGCTATGGATCGAGCAAAGGAGCTTATCCAAGATGAACAACAAAACGACGTATGCCAAGTGGTGGGAAATCATAGATCGACGATGGGAGCACACATTGCATCATGATCTTCATACTGCAGGTAAGCATAACACTTCAACTCTTGTGAATTGTGATTACATATTATTTATAATTTTAAGGAATCATATCATGTTTTAATATTTCTCTTCTATATGTAGGCATTTCTTTAACCCCCAATACATGTATAGGACTGCTGGAGGAATGAGAACTATGACAATGCCTCCGAAGTGTTGATTGGGGCAAAAAATGTAATTAACGCATACTAGACAATGAGGATAGGGCAATCATAGCATGCAAACAAATGCATGATTATAGACTTCAACTCTACCACTTAGTACTAGCACGGCACAAAGAGTTGCTTAGATTTTGAGTCCAGTTAGAAGTTACTCATCATATTTATTTGCCTCTGGAATGAGTTGGTTCTACTTCTATTTTCTAAAACATTATACATGCTTCATTTACAGCGGATTGATGGTTGGATCATGGAAGAACTTATGGATATGAAGACTTAGCATATGTAGCTATTCGGGTGTTAAGCCAAACAACGTCTGCCACAGGGTGTGAGATGAATTGGAGCACATTTGGCTTGATCCACACAAAGTAAAGAACTGCTGAAGTCTGCGCGTCTTGAGAAGTTGGAATTTTGCCACTACAAC
>CM024763.1:88520896-88740869 GCA_014218235.1 Colocasia esculenta
GGTGTGTCGACCTGCTGACCCAATTCTTCAAACTGGCTGTTCTGGAACGGGATCTAGTGTCGACCTGCTCTGAGAGTGTGTCGACCTGGGTAGGCTTGATTTCTGAAAAACTGCCACTCGTGTCGACACACTCTTGACATGTGTCGACACAGTCTCAACATTTTTACACATTTTGCCTTTGAATATGTGTTGATGTGTCGACACCATTGATGGGTGTGTCGACTCATCTTTTGCATAAAAATGTTTGTACCTGAAAAATGAAACACATATATCATTAGTTAAATGATTTGTCATGACCATAAATGATAAATGTGGTTTGAAAAATACTTTTTGAACATGAATTTCAGGTATGATGTTTTTGACATGTTTCAATTAAATTGCTTTAAGAACACTTCTTGTCATCATCAAAATAGGAGGGAAATGATATGAATTTGCATTCAACCCAACAATCTCCCCTTTTTGATGATGGCAACATTAAATCCATATTTCAATGTGGTTTTGATGAAGTGTGATTTTAAGCAATTTTGATTGTTTAAATTTTGTTTCCTTTTTGTTCATACTTGTCAAGGACCTTTTGATGTTGTTCAGTAAATTGATGATGTGTTTGTGAGATACAGTGTTACTTGAAATTAGAAATTTTGTGCACACAAGTCAAACAATTGGACAAGTATTCAAACACAAGACAAGGATTTGCATTCAGAATCACAATACTTTGCATTGAAGCCAAAACAACCATTTCATTTCATTCAAAAGATCATTACATCAAAATATACATTCAAGTCATTCATTCTTTCCCCCTTTGCCATTATCAAAATAAATGTACATTAGGTAGAAGATGGAGGAGGAGGAGGAATTGGAGCAAGAAGAAGTTCAATGTCTGACAGTCTTTTCTCCATGAAGTTCAGGCTAGACTTGATTTGATCTTGAATGGTTATCATTTTTGTGCTCAAAAAGTGTTCCATTCGATCTGAATTTTCTAGCAAAGTGGCCTGAAGTCTGGTTAGATCAGCTGCACTGTGTTGTGAGGAAGATGATGAGCCAGCTGACCAACCAGGTCTCTGCATTATCTTGAACTCCTTGGTCAAATCTGTAAGCTGCCTGTCAATGTGCTCATTGAAGTTCCTCATACTTTCTAAATCATCCACAAAATGAGCAAATGACAATCTGGTGCTGGAAATCTCATGTAATGTTTGGTTGGTGTTGAAGACATCTGCTTGGGAATTTGCCAAAATTCCCTGAAGAACTTTCTCCAACTTGTCCTGATGCTCTTTTAGCTCAATATAGGAATCTCCCAGAGTGCCTATAAGTCTGTTAAATCTCTGAGCTGCATAATCTGAAGCTGCCTTCTGCTCAATAAATTTGCTGACACTGTGTTCTCTAGTCTTTGAACTCTCAATTCAAATTGGTCTGACATTGTTTGAATGGTGGAGTTCAATGTATCAAATTTGGCATTGAGGAAAGAGAACAATTCTGGTGGAATTGAGGACCACCAGAAGAAGTGGAAGATTGGAATGTAGAGGGGAAATGTGGAGGTTCAAAAGTATGTGGCAAGGAAGAGGAAGGATCATCTGAGGTGGAATAGGGGTTTCAAGCTGAATGCCACCTTCAGGAGGGATATGAGGCTGGTCCTCATCCATTAGAGGCTGATCCTCTGGCAAGTGAACTTGTTCCTCTTGAACTTGAGGCTGGCCCTCATGAGGTGGAGGCTGATCCTCTGATTTTGGTCTCCTTGAGCTGGAGGCTGGTCCTCTTGTGCTTGGGGCTGATCCCCTTGAACCTGAGGCTGGTCCTCCTGAGCTTGAGGGGCCTCAACCACAATTGGTCCTCTTCTAATCTGATTTCCCTCCAATCTAAATCCCATAAACTTCTGGATATTCTTAAAAGTGTAGATGTTTGACTTGGGAATGGATTGGGATTTTCATTTCCAATGGCACACCAAAGTGCTTGAACACTGAGGTCAGATGTGCTCCATAAAGGAAGTGATCTCTTTAGGTCTGTCCTTGTTGTTTCAGCTATGATTTGATAGAGAATCACATGGAGGTTGATCTTGATGTCTTTCACCATGCAATAGAGGATGAACCTCTGAATGTCTGTCAACCTATCCCTCCCACCACCTTGAGGGGTAATTATGGTGGTCAAAATGTGGTGGATGACCCTTAACACAGGTGGAAAGGTATTTGCATTGAACCTGGTTACATAGGTCTGTTTGGGATCTGATTCATCTGCAGGAAGGCCTGTCAAGATGGAGTATGCTTCATGTAAATCAAATTCAAACTCATGGTAGTCTGCCCCTTCATCTGGTACTTTGAAAATGGAGGCAGCTACTGCAGTGGCATGTCTATGGCTATTCCCTTGACTTTGGATTCATACCCTTCGTCTGTGCAAGTGAGGTTCTTGTAGAACTCTCTAACTAATCTTGGATAGCAGACTTGAAATTCAGAAATAAAGGGTATCCAAGATTGAAAGGAAAAGTAGGTTTGAATTTCAGGAAGGGAGTCTGCTAGTTGGATGTCTGAAAGGTCTAGTATTCTTGGCTTCAAAATCAACTTGGCTGCACTTACGGATTCTGAGGGAATATCCTCTTGAGACTCAGAGAAGAAGAGGAAGATGATTCCTCAGGATGGTCAGAGGAATCGCCCGAAATCTCTGGTCTAGGGTTTGAAACATTACCACCTCTGCCTGAAGTGGAGGTCCTGCCACGCTTGGAAGCCCTCAGAGGTGCAGAAGAAGAGGCAGGATCATTTCTCCTCTTGTTCTTCTTTCCATCTGTTCAACTGGAACCTGTGCCGGAACTGGCCTTGAAGAGGCCGCTGATCTTGCGCCACGGCGGGGACCCAACTTGCGGACCATGGTGCAAGAGGAGTGGAATTAGGAGAGGAAATGGAAGAATGGAGAGATGATGGAAGGGGGATGAGAGCTAGAGAGAAATTTGAGAGGATTCTTGCCGGAAAGGAGTGGAAATGAGGCCGTCGGGTCGACCTGACGCCCAAAAAGAGATGCAGTGGTACACTGCCCGCAGGAACAACAAGGGTTTAAGGTGAACCCGAAAGGTTTGAAAAGGGTCTGGCAAGAAGGCAGTGTCGACACATGAGGAAGGGTGTGTCGACCTGACTGGGGTTGTGTGTCGACACGAGAGAGGATTGTGTCGACACAGCCTTGAGAGAAATTTGAATCTTTGAGAGGAAATTTTTGAAAAATTTGGGACATCTTTATAATGATAAATAATGAGAGGAATTATCATTTCAAGGATTTTTAAGAGGCCTAAAAATTCATTTGTTGTATTTTGAAAAATTCATCACAGTTCAAGTGTTTCAAACAATTTCCAACAGGATATTAGCATTCCAAGACTTGAATCAACAAAATGATAAATTGAGGGATATAATGTATCTAACAATCAATCAAAAAACTACCATGTTTCTCAATTTTCAAGAATTAAAGATGTCATCTAGACTAAATACAGTTGTGTTGAAAGTAAAACACAAACTTAAAGAACAACTTGATGAAGGAGGAAGATGATTCTTTCTAAACAAATCTCAATAACTTTCATATTTTTGTTCTTTTAACAAACTATCAAATGATATAAATCTCTTTCACTCAAGTACTAGTGCTTTTTACACACCATAGTCCCTGGATACTTAAGATTTAATCATTGTCAAGTCTCAAAGGGGTAAATGATGACCTTTTGACATGAAAATATACGTTTGTAGACGCCAATATTTCCAGTTACTCAGTCATCATCAAAAAGCATAGCACATAATTGCTTAAATTTTGAAGTTATTTTCAATTTGGATCCCCTTTGAACAGAGTTAGCAATAATGCCTCATGACATACATAGCACTTCATTCATTGTGAAGGTGTGCAGTTTCTCAGCACAGATGCCATTGCTCTGTTGGATTTTACAAGATTTTGGAGAGTTTGTGAGATAGAATTCAAATACATCCAGTCATCAGTTGCAAACAAGGAAATGTTTTAAGTTCAAGGCACAAATTGTCATTTAGTTTAGGAAGAGATCTGAATTTCTGTGGATTGAGAGACATAGTTGTAAGTTGATTAAAAAATATATATCACTCAAGGTTCATTTTGTGACTCTAGACTTTAGAATGAGGACATCATGCAAGGAATTGATGAAATGCAAGAAGGGTTTTGAATTTGCAAAAAGATGACTTGTGAATTTTCTAGCTCCCCCTGAGATGATGATTTCAACCATTTTTCATCAAAATAAAGATATGCAATTTTGAAATCAGAAAGAGATTTTCTTCTTGGACAACAAGAACTTCTCCTCACCAATTGCATATTCATTCTTGGTACTTGGCGGAGATAAGCTCTCACGCATAGTGAAAGTGTCCAGACAAGCATAACCTGTCCTTCTCCAAGTCACCATTTGATATACCAAGAGATTTCAATACAATAAGAGTTGAAGAATTTATTGCCAAAAGGAAATGGAAGTGAAAACTGTGCAAGTTTTGAAATCAGAAAAGAAATCTCTTTGAACAATAAAAGCTCCCTCAACTATTGCATATTAACTTCTTAGTACTTGGCGGAGATATGTTCTCACGCATAGTGAAAGTGTCCAGACAAGCATAACTGTCCTTCTCCAAGTCACTATTTGATATACCAAGAAGTTTCAACACAATCAGAAGTGGAGAATTTATTGTAAAAAGGGAAATGGAATTGAAAGTGAGAGAGATATGAGCAATGTAGCTTGAGGAAGCAAGGAGTTATGAAATGCAAAGAACTCCCCCTTAGACAATGCATAGCACTCAACCCAAACCTTAAGAGAGATCAAGAAGGTGGACATTTACAAAGACCAAGTTCTCTCCTTAATGATGAAAATCTGTTTCAGGAAGGGGTTTAGTGAATATGTCTGCAATTTGTTTTCAGTTTCAATAAAATGGAGTTCAAAAGATTTCTTTGCAACCTCATCTCTCAAGAAATGATGCCTAATTTCAATGTGTTTTGTTCTGGAGTGCTGAATGGGGTTTTAGACAAATTTATGGCACTAGTGTTATCACATAGGATGGGTACACACCCTAAATCTTGGTTGTAATCAAGAAGTTGATGTTTCACCCAGAGGATCTGAGTTCCACATCTACCTGCAGCAACATACTCAGCCTCTGCTGTTGACAGAGCAACTGAATGTTGCTTCTTAGAAGCCCAAGAAATAAGGCACCCACCTAGAAATACACACAAGCCACTTGTGCTTTTTCTATCTAACTTACACCCAGCATAATCAGCATCATCACAATAGGCAAACAATTCTAACTTGCAACCAGCAGGATACCAAATTCCTAAGTCACATGTTCCAACAAGATATTTAAAAATTCTTTCACAGCAAGCATATGACTTTCTTTAGGATTAGATTGGAATCTAGCACATAAGCACACACAAAACTGAATATCAGGTCTAGAAGTAGTAAGGTAGAGCAGAGAGCCAATCATACCTCTGTAGGTCTTTGGATCAACTGACTTACCAGATGGGTCTTCTTCTAGCTTAGCATTTATTGCAATGGGTGTGCTTGAGTGTTTAAGGTTCTGAAAGTCAAACCTTTTCAGTAGCTCCTTGACATATTTGGTTTGACTAATGAAGATTCCTTCAGTGTTTGGTTCACCTGCAATCCCAAAAAGAATGTTAAATCCCATTAAGCTCATTTCAAATTCATTCTTCATTTGATTTGAAAATTCAGTGCAAAGGCCTTTATTAGTTGATCCAAATATTATGTCATCAACATAATTTGGACAACAATTATTTGATTTTTTACTGTTTTTGTGAACAATGTTTGATCAACATTACCTCTGGAATATCCTTTCTCAAGTAAAAAGGAACTCAAACGATCATACCAAGCTCTTGGAGCTTGTTTAAGACCATAGAGTGCCTTATTAAGCTTGAAAACATGGTTAGGATATTTTTCATTTTCAAATCCAGGAGGTTGTTCAACAAAAACATTTTCCTTTATATATCCATTTAGAAATGCACTTTTGACATCCATTTGAAAGACTTTGAATTTCATGGAGGATGCAAAAGCAAGGAAAATTCTCACAGCTTCTAGTCTAGCTACAGGGGCATAAGATTCTTCAAAGTCAATTCCAAATTCTTGGTTATACCCCTTTGCAACTAGCCTAGCTTTGTTTCTTATTACTTGACCAGCTTCATTCAATTTATTTCTGAAAACCCATCTAGTGCCAATCACAGTTTGGTCACTAGGTCTAGGCACTAATTCCCACACTTGATTTCTTTCAAATTGATGAAGTTCATCATGCATAGCATTAATCCAATCAGAACTGGATAAGGCTTCATCAATTGACTTGGGTTCAATTTGGGAAATTAGAGCTAGTGAGTCTTCTTCAATGTTTTGCAAGAAGGATGATCTGGTCCTAACTCTATCATTTAAGTTGCCAACTACACTGTCTAATGGGTGATCTCTTAGAAAACGAGGTTCAGAAATTACCTGTTGAGAAGTGCCCTCTTCTGGAGCAATATTACCTGAACCACTTGAAGATGGTGAGTTGTTGTTCAGGTTCTCTTCAATGTTGTTAATCTCCTCAACGGTTGGTGAAGAATCCACAATGAGGTCATCCTCTTCATTGTCTTGTTTTTCCCTGCAAGATTTAGAATCATTAGTGGAAAAGGAATTTTCATCAAAATAACATGTGGTGATTCTTCAACAGTTTTGGTTTTCAATATGTACACTTTGAAAGCCCTTGACACTTCTGAATAGCCAAGGAAGATAGCTTCCTGACTCTTAGCATCAAACTTGTCAAGGTTTTCTTTGTTGTTATTGTGTACAAAACACTTGCACCCAAAAGTTTTGAAGTAAGCAACAGTTGGCTTTTTGTTTTTCAACAATTCATAGGGGGTTTTCTGATCTTTGGTCTGACCAAGGCTCTGTTTAGGATGTGATTGGCTGTGTTAACAGCTTCAGCCCAGAAGGATTTGGGCAGATTACTCCCTAAGAGCATGGATCTAGCCATTTCCACAAGAGTTCTATTCTTTCTTTCCACAACTCCATTTTGTTCTGGAGTTCTAGGTGAAGAAAACTTGTGAAATATTTGCAATTCAGCACATAGATCAGAAAAGGATGTGTTATCAAATTCACCCCATGATCAGTTAAAATGTTTTAATTTTAAATGGATAAGTTGTTAAGATAGTGGTACAGAAATTCCTGAATTCAAGGCATGCATCACTTTTGTGGGATAGAAAAATAACCCAGGTAAATCTAGTAAAGTCATCAATGATTACAAACCCATATCTCTTGCCACTTAGGCTTAGAACTCTTGTTGGCCCAAAGAGGTCCATGTGAAGAAGTTCTAGTGGCTTAGATGTGAGTACTTCATTGAAGGCTTTAAAGGATTTCCTAGTTTGTTTCCTTTAGCACAGATCCCACAAATTTGACCTTCAACACTAGAAAAAGATTCAGGAAGACCTTTAACCAGATTCAATCTTAACAACTTATTCAAAGTTTGAAACTTGCATGGCCAAGTCTTTTGTGCCAAGTCCATGCAATTTCATCTTATTTGCAACAAAACAAAGATTTTCAGAAAAGTTTTTATTAAGGTTGATCATGTAAACATTGTTTTCTCTTTTTCCACAGAATTTGATTTTGTCAGTTGATGAATCAATTATTTGCAAAAATCAGATTCAAACACAACTTTGTGACCTTTGTCACATAGTTGGCTAATACTGAGCAAGTTATAATCAAGTCCATCAACTAACAAAACATTATCTACTGAGTTTGAAGAGTTTGACCAACCTTGCAGATCCAATGATCTTTCCTTTATTTTTACCTCCAAAGGTGACTGACCCTCCCTCCTTTTCAATTAGACAGGAAAATTTGGCTCTATCTCCAGTCATGTGTCGTGAACACCCACTATCAAGAAACCAAACATGGTGTTGGGTGCACGACCTTCCTGCACAAAGATCAATGGAGAGAAGATTTTGGTACCCAACAGAGTTGGGACCATCAGTATGATTTAGCACAGATATCAAATCCTTTCTCACCCAAATTGATTTGTTTTAGATTTTTGTTTTGTTACTTTGGTGTTTTCAGCCTTTTTCTGTTTGTTCTTTCTTTTAGGAATGAAAGCACCAAGATCTTGTTTTTGGTTGGAGGAGAGTTTTCATTTGAAAATTTGAGTTCAGAGGAGGAGGTGGAATCCATGGATTGTGTTGGTACATCCAGAAATTTGGATAAGAGTATTGAGGATAATACCAACAGGGATTTTCATACCATTGGTTCCAAGGATTAATCCAATCTTCTGAAGTGTTGTCTTGGAGGTCCAAGGTTTTTCATGGATTATTTCTTTTCCCTTTTTCTTATTTTTCAGATTTTTATTTGAATTTTGGTTGAGTTGTTTGGTTTTTGGTGTTGAGCAGGTCGACCTGTCAGGGGACTGTGTCGACCTGATAGTCTTCTTTTGTTTGGGTTTTTGATTTGTTTTGAGTTTTGTTTGGGTTTTGTTTGCTGTTTGTTGAATTTCAGTGTTTTCCAGATTAGGACCCTTGACAAAATTAATTAGTGGGCTTTTCCCTTTTTCACCAGATTTGTCTTTGGGGGTTTCTTCTTGTTGAATCCTAATCCATGAGATGTGGTTGTCATGTTGGATCCTAGCAATGCCTCTAGGTTATCTTGGCCTTTTGTGAAGGTTTGGATAACCTCCTCCCTTTCCTTTAGCTGGTTTTAAGAACTTCAATTTCTTCAATTTCTGTTGTTTTCTTGTTTTTCAATTTCCAGCTTTTCATTTAAGTTTCTGAATTCTTGGGAGGCCTTTTGAGAGGCAAGTTTCAGTTCATCAATTAGGTTTAGGAGATTCTCTTTTTCTTCAAGCAAGTCTGTTACTTCAGATTCCAGTTCACAGATTCTATTGTTTGAAGATTGATTATGGTAGAGATTTCAATTTTCTTTTTGATGTGTTTATTTCTTTTCTCATTTCAGAATATCTTTCAACTAATTCTGCATACACATCCTGCCAATCTTCAACACTATAATCTTCAAAGGAAGTATTTACCTTTCCATCTGTGCTGTTGGCCATGAAGCAAACTTCCTCACTCTCTGAGCTTGAGGACTTTCTCTCTTCTCTCCTCACTTGTGTCTTCATCAGACCAAGTGGCTACCATGGCCTTTGGCTTCTTATATTTCTGGAATCTCTTGTGCTTTTCCTTTTGTTCTCAGGACACTCTCCTTCATGTGTCCTGGCTTGTTGCACCTGTAACAGATAACATTCTCATCAGGTTTATGATTCTTATTGAAATTGGAAGAGGAAATATTCTTCTTACCTGAGGGAAATTTCTTTTCCCAGTCATTTCCCTTTCCTATATTTCAAAATTTCCTGAATTGTCTGGTCATGAGGGCAATCTCATCCTCATTCGACTCAGATTCTTCAGAACTTGTTTATCCTGATTTTTATCTTTGTTGCTTGAAGAGGCTTTGAGTGCCATAGGCTTGGTCTTAATGATGTGTTCTTCATTTCTTTTTAAGTTTTTCATATGTCATTAAAGATCCAATCAATTCATCCAAAGAAATTTTGGACAAATCTTTTGAATCTTCAATAACAGTGGCCTTGGTATGCCAAACTGAAGAAAGTGAACGCAAAATTTTCTTACCAAGTCTGCATCAGTATACTCCTTACCCAAAGCCTTGAGTCCATTGACTATCACCATGAATCTGGCAAACATTTCAGAAATAGATTCATTAGATTTCATCATGAAAAGTTCATATTCTGAAACTAAAATATTTGCCTTGGTCTCCTTGACCTGAGATGTTCCCTCATAGAGTAATTCGAGTTTATCCCACATCTCTTTGGCAGATTTGCACATAGAGATTCTCGAATACTCCTTGGGATGGACAGCACACTGAATCATGTTCATGGCACTATAATTCAGTGTAGCTTTCCTTATCTGTTCCCTTGTCCAGGTATCTTCTTCTCCCTGGTTCTCATAGGGACCCACCTCAACTACTTTCCAGATCTCATAGTTCTGGGCCCTCAGAAATACTTGCATTCTGTTTTTCCAATAAGAATAGTCCAAACCATTAAAGAATGGTGGCCTATTTATGGAATGGCCCTCAGCTATGAAACCCTTTGAGTCCATGACACTTAAGTAAATGCACAGAGAAAGAGTTAAACAACCAAGCAAACAAACAAGCAAACAATCAAACACTCAATACTCAGAAACAAAAATGCTCAGTTCAAATCAGATCGATGTAAACCCGCTCTGATACCAATTGAAGGATCGAAATGAATGTGTGGAAAAGATCTAGAAGGGGGGGGATGAATAGATCTTAGCCACTTTTGCGGAAGCTTAAGCAATTTGAAAACTATTTAGAATCAGAGGCAATGTTATCAGTGAAAAACTACAGATCTGATTAAATTTGAGTGAGTTGAAAAACTTAGATGTGAAGCAAGTTGATTAAGTGAATTAAAAACGAATCCTATGCAAGCATCTAGCGGATGAATCAATCAAACCACAGAAGACAAATGCACAAGGATTTTTAGGTGGTTCGGAAATCACCCAAGTGATTCCTACATCCACCCCTCACAACCCGTGAGGCTTCACTAACACAACTGGGCTACACCCCAAAGGAGCCTAACAACTCCAACACTTCAGAGCATACAACTCACACAACCTCTAGAGCAAGACTACTCTAGAAACACAGAGCAAGACTGCTCAACCAACCCTGAGCTTACAACTCAAACTGAGCTCGACGGCTCACAACACCTGAGCACAATGCTCACACTGAAACTGCTAGACACCAACTTAAGACTAAGATCCTCTAGCAACAGATCTAGTCGAAGTTTGAGAACTCTAAAGAGAGTTATGCAGAAGCACTTGCATAATCTCAAAAGATATCTCAGAAGAACAGAAGAAAAGGTAAATTGAATTGAAATGCTTCGTTCTTCAGTGTACTCCCTTGTAGAAGCTTGAATTGGGAAGGAACTTGTGAAGCTTGAAGTCCAAGTCGATGCTCTGCAATCTGAAAGTTGGATCTTCTCGAATTCTTCACCAAGAAGTCTTCTCTAGGATCTGCCTCCTTGGAATGCTTCAGAGAAGTCTTCAGGAATCAAATTCCAATTCCCACACCTTGAATTGGTGGGAATTGGTCTTCTGGAAGCACTTGGAGAGCAGGGGAAGGAGACACGAGCTCTTCTTGGCCGCCAGGAGCTTCTTGGAGGCTCTGAGAGAGTTGGGTCTTCTCACTTGTGAAGGCTGGCCGAAAAGACACTTTATATCCTTAGGATTCCAAAGATACCCTTTTGGGGTACAAGGGCACGCTTTCCTAGGAAGATTCTGATCGCCCTAGAGGGACACGTGGCAGCCATCAACTTTAGGATGAAAAGTTTCCGTAGTGTGTCGACCTGCCCTGGTGGTAGTGTCGACACACTGTCCAGAATATGTAGAAGGTTGTTCTGGGAAGAGGATCCCGTGTCGACCTGCTCTGAGAGTGTGTCGACCTGCTATCCAAATCTGCAAACTAGCTGTTCTGGGAAACGGGTCTAGTGTGTCGACCTGCTGACCCAATTCTTCAAACTGGCTGTTCTGGAAACGGGATCTAGTGTCGACCTGCTCTGAGAGTGTGTCGACCTGGGTAGGCTTGATTTTGAAAAACTGCCACTCGTGTCGACACACTCTTGACATGTGTCGACACAGTCTCAACATTTTTACACATTTTGCCTTTGAATATGTGTTGATGTGTCGACACCATTGATGGGTTTGTCGACTCATCTTTTGCATAAAAATGTTTGTACCTGAAAAATGAACACATATATCATTAGTTAAATGATTTGTCATGACCATAAATGATAAATGTGGTTTGAAAAATACTTTTTGAACATGAATTTCAGGTATGATGTTTTTGACATATTTCAATTAAATTGCTTTAAGAACACTTCTTGTCATCATCAAAATAGGAGGGAAATGATATGAATTTGCATTCAACCCAACACAAGATTCCCAGGCCAAATCACTGCCCATGAAAACCTTTAATTTTGAAAGGTTCAAGCTTGGCCTACATGATGTCTCTCGTGGCCAGTATGACATGCTCATCCAAGGTCAAAGGCCAGGGTCCCCTCCATGACAGCAGCTCTTTTACCCTGATCCCATCCATCTCTTGAAGGAGCTATTATGTACAGAGGTTCTTTTGCTGAAACTCTCTTCAACAGATTTATCAAAATCGCTACCATTCAAAATCAAGTATAAAAACCAGCTCAGTCTCCAGAGATTCATCTTTCAGTAATGACCAAATCCCCGAAGAATCTCTTTGATCTTCAACTTAGTTTTGCTGAGGCCGAAAGTTCAATCCTTTTGAATGGGAAACAACTTACCCTGATCATCATGCTCAGTGCAGAAGACTAAAAATCTCTCCAAATGAGTATCACTCCAAGAGCCTCTTTGACTTGAGAAAGCGCATAGGCCTCATCTGGGCCCACAGATACATGCATTACTATCAGGCCAAGGATGCAGCCTTTTCAGTTGGTCTCTATTGGAATATCACCTTGCATGAATTCCTACCTTGGCTGCCACCAAGAATTCATTCCCCTTCGCATCAGAATTCCTTGGATCATGACAAGACTCGGCTCAGGCAATTCTTTTACAGAAAATGCCACATCAAGTCTGTTAGAAATTGTCTTTCACCAGCCCTACCTATGATGTGGATCCTGCTAAGTTTGACTACTCTTTTCCCTCCAATGAGCAGAAGCTTTGGAAGCTCATAGAGCCTTTCCTGGCTCAAGTTCCTCCTCAACTCTATCTTCCAAGCTCTGGCAATCAGTGAAACTTTGGTTTTTAGAAGTTATGTACAAACACTTGTTTCTTATCAAATCTTTTACTACTTTTTCTGCTCTCTGTCTTTATATTACTGCATCTTCTAATTGACATCTTTTTTTAATGACAAAAAAGGGGGAGAAAAGAAAAGGTAGCTGAAAAGAATAAGTAGAGCTTGGCATTTCCTCTCTTTTCTAGAAGAAATTTATATGATATATCTAGCTATCAGCTACCATTTAAAGTTTTCTGTCATTAACAAAAAGGGGGAGAATTGTTGAGCAACTATCCTAATAATATTGATTTTGCTATGACAAAACATTAAATATATATATATATATTATATATGTTTTTAAGAAACTTTCCCTAACCAAGTATTTTCCAAATAAATATAATAATAGATATATCACAAAAATTTCTAGACAGATTCAATGCCCAAATTTTTTCTTTAAGGCACACATACTCTATAGCCTACTGAAATCGACTAATGCTTTCGACTAACAAGTTCGACTCTTTCAAAGAGACAAGTCTTGAGAATTTTGTCTAAGTCCATGTCTTTACATTGTATTCACTCATGACTTCGACTCATACAGCCGAATGTCTTTACACTGTATTCAACTCATGACTTCGACTCATATAGTCGAAAGTCTTTACATTGTATTCGACTCATGACTTCGACTCATACAGCCGAATGTCTTTACACTATATTCAGCTCATGACTTCGATTCATAACCTGACCCCCAAGTCTCACTACATTCGACTAACAGTCTCTTTTTGTAGTCGATTCACTTTGTTCTTCATATAGTCGAATCATGCCTACTTCTTGAGTCGAATTACCTTTAAAACTGAATTCGACTACACTGACAAGTATACTTGTATCCTTTTGCCCCTGTCAGTTCTCTATCAGAAATATCTGTCCTCAAGTAGTATTACTTGTTTATCGAAAATTGAAACTTAAATACTTTCTAAGTTTAAGATCAAATCTCACAATCTTTTCTTTAAGATACTTCTCTCTGACAGAATCCAGTACATTAATATTTTATGTTCTCCTGCAAAACCTTCTTTGCAAAATTTATTTCTAGTCTCATAGTCTAAATGTCCTTTGTCTCAGTTTTTATAATCTAAGAGACACAAAGCATTTATGTAAGATTCAGACGCATGACCTCTGGCTGTTTCACCTACCTCTGACAGACCCATTCTTTAACTTTTTGTCTGTCTGCCTTACTTTCTTGCATGTCTGAGAATACTGGGTTCCATACTGCTTATTGTACTCCACTAACCCACCTACCTTAAAGGTATGGAGATGCTTTGTCTTGTCCTTGCTATCAGGCATTTATTAAAGCACATGGTTGGCGTGGGTTGCTCAGCTCAAGACTTCAGATAGCTTATCTTCTAGCTGTAGCAACTGTCTCATTTCTGAAGACATTGGAAAGATGCAAAATTCATGATCCTTTGGACAAAGCTTCCAAGAACTAAAGGACTTCCAAGACTATCTCTAAACGGCTAAAACACAACAGCCATCTTACTCCAACGGCTACTTTTTGAATACTATAAAATGATGAAGAAGCTCATGAAGAAGAGAACACAGAAGTGTATTCAATTCGAATCCTTCAGAGCTCATCTTGCATTCTTCAAAGCCTTCCTGCAAAAAACTTCAAGCTGAGAGAGTGTTTCTTTAGAAGCTTGTGTTCTGAAGAATTGTCTTTTGGGTGACCTTTGCTAATTGCTTCATCTGTTCGAAGCTCACCCAATTAGCTTCAGCATTGGATTTAGATTGAAATTCTTTATCTTTCAATCCTGCTGGAAAGTGTGTGTTTTGTGCTCATTCTAAGACAGACACACAAGCATTTCTCTTTTCCTGTTGTAGTTTCTGCAGAAGTTCTGTTTTGCTTTCCTGCCCCTCCTGTAAAGGGAAGGCCTTTTTGAAAGGCAGTTTTAGTTTGCCCCTGATTAGGGAAGACTTGCTGTGGAGCAAGTGGGTGTTGTAATTTTCTCTCTAGGGTGAGAGAAGGCCAAGTTGATTGGCAACTTAGTGAAATCTCAAGTGGTTAGCTTGAGGACTGATGTAGGACTTCCATGTGGGAAGGGCCGAACCAGGATAAAATCTTCTGTGTGATTGTTTTCCGCCAAGTTCACACTTGAATCACACACACCTCACTAAGTGCTAACACTTCTTTTTAGTATTGTGTTTTTCAGAAGAAAGTTTTGAAAAGCTAAAAAGTCCTATTCACCCCCCCTCTAGGACTGTGAATCTGCCATTTCGATCCAACATCTAACTCAGTCAACGCGCAAGCCGCATCCTCCAACATCTTCCAGTCCTGCTGGAGAGATGGCCTCTTTCTACTCAGAGCATCCGCTACAACATTCGCCTTTCCAGGGTGATACTGAAGGTCGAAGTCATAGTCCTTCAAGAACTCAATCCATCTCCTCTGCCTCAGGTTTAATTCCTTTTGGGAGAAAAGATACTTTAAGCTCTTGTGGTCGGTAAACACCTCAAATCTGACACCATAAAGATAGTGCCTCCAGATCTTTAGTGCATGAACCACTGCTGCGAGCTCCAAGTCATGAGTCGGATAGTTCTCTCATGCTCCTTTAACTGAAGAGAAGCATAGCCACTACCCTTTCCTGCTGCATGAGCACACTGCCTAAACCAATCCGAGACGCATCCGTGTAGATAGCAAAACCCTCTACACCGCTCGGTAAGACTAACACCGGGGCTGTCGTGAGCTTAGTCTTCAATAATTGAAAACTACTCTCACACTTCTCGGACCAAACAAACATCACTCCCTTTCTGGTAAGCTGAGTCAAAGGGGCGGCGATGGATGAAAATCCCTCAATAAATCGCCGATAGTAACCAGCTAAACCAATAAAACTACGAATCTCCGAAGGGGTCTTTGGAATCTCCCAATCCATAACTGCCTGGACCTTTGCTGGATCCACTGCAACACCAGCACCGGAGATAACATGCCTGAGGAAATGAACCTCGCGCAACCAAAAATCACACTTGCTGAACTTAGCGTACAGCTTGTGCTCACGAAGAACCTCTAACACTATCCTCAAATGCTGACGGTGTGTGGCCTCATCCGGGGAGTAAACCAACACATCATCAATAAACACCACGACAAAGCTATCTAAATAAAGCCTAAACACCCTGTTCATGAGATCCATGAATGCTGCAGGGGCATTGGTCAATCCGAAAGGAAGGACCAAAAACTCATAATGTCCATAACGGGTTCTAAACGCCGTCTTGGACACATCCTCACTTCGAATCCTCAACTGATGATAACCAGATTGCAAATCAATCTTAGAAAAGACTGATGCCTCCCACAACTGGTCAAACAAATCATCAATACGAGGTAAGGGATACCTGTTCTTCACAGTCACTTGGTTCAACTTCCTATAGCCAATGCATAACCTAAGTGACCCGTCTTTCTTCTTGACGAACAATACAGGTGCGCCCCAAGGGGAAACACTAGGGCGAATAAATCCCTTATCTAGCAACTCTTGCAACTGCCTCTTCAACTCGGCTAACTCCGCAGGTGCCATCCGATATGGAGCCTTCGAGATAGGAGAGGTGCCCGGAAGCAACTCTATGGTAAACTCTATCTCTCTATCCGGTGGCAAACCAGACAAATCATCAGGAAAGACGTCTGGAAAATCCTGCACTACCTCAATCTCTGTAAGAGTAGGTGACTCATCAACCTCTGGCACTAGTACCACGCTGGCAAGAAAAGCGTCACAACCCTTGTTCACCATGCGCATTGCCTTCATGGCAGAGATGACTAACTTTCCCGCCAAGTTCCTTGGCAAGGGATGAGAGAACTCGTCCTCACCAGGAATGTGGAAAACAATACTCTTCCAGCGACAATCCACTAACGCATAGTGCTCCTCCAGCCAATCCAGACTAAGAATAGCATCATAGTCCTTCATCTTTAGCAAGAAGAAACACCCATCTAGGATTCTATCCTCAATGCACACAGGTAATGACGGAATGCACTTCGTAGTCGATACCGTACCAGCAGGGGTGTGCACAGACAAAGGGACCTCTAAATCCTCAGACTCTATGCCTGACTCTAGGGCTAACTGCCTAGCGAACCGCTCGGAAATGAACGAGTGAGTAGCACCCCTATCAAACAAAACCCGAGCGTGCACACCTAAAAGCAATACCGTACCTTCGGTGACATGCTCCGCCTGCTCGGCGTCCTCGCGAGCTAAAGCAAACACTCGAGCTGGGGCTCGAGGCCTTCCTGGTCTTCCTGTAGCAGGAGCTACTGCCGCTACCGCTGGGGCTGGCGCTCCGCGCTGGACTCCCTGCTGAAGTCTTGGGCAATCCTTGATCTTGTGGTCGCTGCTTCCGCACTTCAAGCACTTGCCCGTAATCATCCAACATTCGGTACCACCATGTGTCTTCCCACAGTGGGGACACTCTTTCTTCACACCAGGGGAACGTACAGAGGGTACCTGAGAACTGCCGACTGCCACGGATCGCTGCGGTGTCTGGTACACCGCTTTCTCCTTGTCTTGCCGTTGGAATGTCGCTGCTGGCCTCTTCTGCGAAGCTTTCTTTTCTTCCAGGTATTGCTCCATCTCTCCCTCCTGCCTACAAGCAGCACTGAGGGCCTCGTCCAACGTGCGGTGGTCAAATGCCACGAGTCTCGTCCGTAGTGATGGCTTGAGTCCCATCACGAACTTCTTTGTCTTCCTGCGCTCGTCTGCCACGATGTGAGGTGTATATTTAGAGAGTTCAGAAAATCTTGCCTCATATTCCAGCACAGTCATGGAGCCTTGAGCCAAAGAGAGGAACTCCTGCTCCATCCGATCTTGCACATGCTCGGGGACGAACTTGGCCCGAAAGAGCCTCACGAACTTGTCCCAAGCAACATCGATAGCTCCGTCCTCAAACCGGGTACGCAACAATGAAGCCCACCATACATCAGCTCTTTCCTGCAGTACACCGCTCATAAGCACCATCTAAACAAATCTAGCTTAACAAACATACAAGCATATAAACTAAAGCATACCTGTAGCATGTAGGTGGCCAATGTAACCTTATCATCATTTGCACACCTGATGGCTCGAAGATCTTTTCTATCTCCCTCAACCAGCTTTCAGCCAACAAGGATCGCTCTCCCCCTTAAAAGAGGGTGGCAGCATCCTCTTGAATCTCTCCATGGTAGAAGGTCCACCATGGTCCTGAGCTGGTACTTGAGCCTGCTACATCACAGCAAACAATACACAATCAACATAATATCGCACAATCAAATAAAACAGATAATAATTCATTTTATTAGTCTAACCTGAGCCTCCAACTGTGCCTGGAGTGCTGCCTGGATATGAGCCTGCATCTGCATGGCTTGCACCAAACCTTGCATGAATACTCCATAATCCACAGGTGGCGGTGGGGGAAGTACAGGACCTTGCGGTGCCGGGGCCTGCTGCTCCGCTCGCTCGTCAAGTCTCGGCTCGTCCTCACAGGCCGGCGCTCCGCCACGCCTACCTCTCAAAGCCATGTCTGTAATAAATTTCAGCCACCATTAGAGCTAGGTTACTAAGTTTTCTAACCATCTTCTTATCTATTTTTCATTCATTATTAATTAATTCTACACATGTGGACATACTTAGCATGTAATGAAGATGATGACTTATGTATATTCATGTGCAATCTCAATCGGTCGCTCTGATACCAATCTCTATGACGACCCTCATTATACCGGTACGGTTATACCAACCCACGTCGGTATAGCGAGCGTCATCACAGTGAGACATTTACCCAATAATGACATTCAGCTGAGATACACGTGAATATAAGAACAGAGTAGCGGAAGTAAAAGAACCATTGTCTTCATTTCATTCATCATCCACATTTAACATACATGATTCGATAACATTTAGAGAACTAAAAGTCCACATAATTTAAATTGCTGAAAATCAAATACATAGATGTCCATACTTATACATTCTTCCATGATAATGCTAGTACAATGTTCATTTTATATACTATGAAAATCACAAAATATCACAAGTACTCCAACACTCTAATCTCCACGCTCGGAGTCGGTCTCCAACGTCTCCTCCACAAGTGTCTCGTCACCAACTACACCTATACGCCGAAGCAAGTAGTGAGTCTAAATGACTCCGCAAGTAATTCTACACATACCGTACATGCACATATCATAGTAGGTTCTACATACACATTCACAAGACACAACATGTAGCATGCTTGACATTAAATTTTACAACCTATCATGGTGAATCTACAATTTAAACACATGGACTATGCTTTCAGATTTCCTAAAATAGAATCACCTATCACATGCTTTCAATTCATTCCTCACATAAAAATCTACCTTCAACCAACTAAGACATGAAAGCCATTAACATGAATTCCCGAGCATGCATGAAAGGAAACATACCTAACATGGAATCTACACATTCCTACGCATATACATATCCATTTTACATGCTTTAAGCTTGCTGGTTTTACATGCTTTAGCAACCATAATCTAACACATGAGAGCTACAACAATGATTAAATTACAACATGTGAACAACCAAGTATGGAAGTTGTTTATATATGCTTAACAATTATCCCTAGCATGGATTCTAGGCATTTTGCATACATAAACATGATCATAACATAGTAAAGCTACTGTTTAAGCATGATTTCAGATTGTCATAACATGGATTACAAACTCACATCCTCACATTTTGGTTTCACATTTTTACACAATTTCAAATTCGCATATTTCACACTTTACACATGCACTTTTACACATTTTTCACATGAACACATACACATTTACACATTCACATTTAGTGCCGTGACACATAGTCCAAACCACCAAAGAAGGACACAACACATCACATCACATAGACTCCATCTAGGCAATACAATGGCGACTCTTGGACTGCGCAGACCGGGAGAACAAGTCTCCACCCTAACTAGTGGTACTTGTCCACCTCCAGGATTTCCCCCTAATGCCCTTAGGGTCACAACACATTGAACCTTCTCAGGGGGACTTTTCCCTGATATGGTTCCACTGCCCTCTACGGAAGCAGTGTCACATTTGGCACAAGTTACACATTACACATTTTACTAATTTTAACACATATGTTTACACATGTCACTCTCATTCCATTCACTTTCTCACTCACATGCACACTTCTCTGTTTTTCCTAACATGGCACTACAATTACAGAAATTTAGTGCTCAGGAAATTTCACTAATCAGGTTGCTATATACAAAATCAAATCATTTTTACAACGGCATGCATTAGTTTCACATTTTTACATGGAAAATTCATATTGAATCATATACCGGTCCAAATGATCTGAAATTTTAACCACAGGCTAATTTCGGGTTTAGGGTTCTTCATGCAAAATTTCGGATTTTTTAAGCTAAAACGAAATTACAGAAAATCTAACATTAATTCCACATGCTATCCGCAATTCGATTTAATATGGAGTTGAACACAAGCACAATTTTAACAACTCACTGTCTGAGCCCTAACAGGCATGGAGCTACAGAATTTATTCCTAAAATTTGTGGGCAATACATGATTTACCGAAGATTTATCATGACCTACGCATGATTTCTATTTCCCAAACAACATTTTCACTAATTCACACAAGCATGGGAAAAATCTCAGAATTTCAGAACAGAGACTGACTAATACATGCATGACCCATAAAATGTAGGACATTCAGACTCGTCCTAAATCATACAAACAAAGGGTTGCCAAGATTAGCAACTCATCATACATGTATTTCCATGGAATAAATAAACTCTATCATTTACCACATTGCACAAAAATCCATCCACACACCACATTCACTAGTATACATAGTACATAAAGGCTACAATATATCCTCATCACGAGAAACACATCAAAAATAGTTGTATAAGAGGAGAGAACAGTTTTCTGTTCTGTCCTGAGGAACTTAACGGCAATCTTTGGCCGTCAAAGGGAGTTAACGGCACAATCGCTGGACGCTAAGCATGATCTTAACGGCAAGGGATGTTGCCGTTAAGGTCAGGTCTGTGCAAAACACAGACCCGAGCTCCAAAGATGGGGTGAATTTGGGGGTCTAGGACACGAGGGAAAATACATAAAAATGGTAAAACCATCCTAGACACATACATGAACACTATGGGTAGGGTACTTGCCTTTTAAGTATACTCCAAAGGGATCAAAAGGCTTGGTGAAGCTCTCCTTGGGCTGTCCCAAGAAGTTTCCAACCAACCTCCAAGATGGCCTTCCTCCGGGTTCTTAAGCAAGCTCCAGTGCAATCCGAGGTCGGGGATGCCTTCCTGGATGATCCAGCAAGCTCCTTGATGCAGCAGGTGGCCGAATCAAGCTTCAGAACTTCAGATTTTTGGTTGCAAAGGTGAGGGTTTCTCACAGTCCGAAAATAGGGTTTCACTCCTTTCTCTTCTTCCTCTCTTGCAAAGGGGCAAAGAGAAGGCCTAGGGTTGTAAAAATGGGTTTGTATATAGGAGAGGGGGGTTCTCCTATCATGCAGGGGTGACAAGATGGCCTTTCAGACCGTTGGGGATAGCTCCCCAATGGTTGGGGTGGCTTGCCTCCGGAATTTCAGGTCTGCAACGCATGCAGGTCAGAGAAATTGGCGTCCACATCGCTGGACGCTGGACTTAGTATTGGCGTCCACAGGGTGACGCTGACACAACATCGACGTCTACTGATATTGACGCTAATCTGGCCTTCGGCCAGAACTCTAAAACATGCAGAAACCATGCACATCATGTATATATACATGTATATCTATATGGTATTGTGCACACACTACCATCAAGCAATACATACAATATTTATACCTAATTATACACATACACACATAAGTATACTAATTAATACATACGTAGATACATACATACATACACAAGCACAATATTCACACACATGACACACACAAAAATGCGACGGAAATTCGAGGGCCTTACATTCGCTCCCATCTCGAATCACGTCGGACCTCTGGACCTGTGCTTAACATGGCCCGTGGTAGGGTCGTGAGTTCCACCTGACTGCCAACACCATGTGCGCGTGTTGTGCAACTGTTACTATCGCTTGTTTACTCGGAGAGTTACGTACATTGTCCCTTAGCCCTCATCTATACTCTACTCGCTCATCTATTCACGTTCACTCTACTATCTCGTCTATTCATCTAGTACTCTCATCTATTTCTTGGTACTCTATTTGGCCATTAAATTGATTTTCTACGATAAAAAATATGACTATGCTAGGCAACATTATAAGGGTCCGATCTGGTTCTTGGGAGGAGCACCTGAAAGGCTATAACTCGCGGGGGTCTAATGATCAGGGTGATGGCATACACCTAACGCATGAACACGCAAGATTCGATCTATGGCAATCAATTAATCAAACAGTCAATTATTGGTTTACTTGTGTAACACCCCAGAAATTTAGTGATTTTAAAATTTTAGAAATAAAGGGGGATAAATAAATTCCGCAATTATCGGAGTGATAAAGCTTACGTACTATTATCGTACGAGAGAAAACACATCGGAAAATTCCGTAAAAATTATAAGTCAACCCCAAATATTGTCCCTAAGTGTTCCACGAGGGAATTCGTGCAACTAAAAATCTGATTGGTTGAGTGTACGTCACACGTGACCAAGTTACCCGAATTAGGAAACTAAGTCGGAAAATTGTTAACACGGAAAAATGACCCAACCATAAATTAAATAAACATATTGGAGAGACTTCCAATATCATGTATTAATAACCCATTAACAAGATTGGGCCAATGGAGCACATTTGGCCCAAGGATAAAAATTGGGACAAGAAAATACCCAGAAATTCGTGTATGTAATTATGCAATAATTAGGGAGGGCAATTTAGGGTTAAAAGTAGGGTAATTAGTCATGTAAGGTAAGGCAAAACCGGACCCAACCCTAAGAGGAGGTTTCCTAAACCTTTGCTACCTCCTTTGGGTGAGAGAATCCCAGATTTTTGGAAAGTAGGAAGCAGAATTCGCAGCCCCATTCCTAGTCCCATTGGGACAAGAATTAGAACTCTAAAACTATAAGGACTTCTCAGAAAATGTTTAGGGAAGGGTTAGCAATAAGTTGGGGTCATGAGCAGCAAGGTTGGAGTGCTGGAGGAGTGGAGAACGGCTGAGGAAAACATGGTCTTCCTCAACCTCGCTCTGCATCAACCCAGAAATCTGCAGAGAGCTATTAGCATTCAAAGGTAGGTGTTCTCGGGCCAAGATTAAAGAAAACCAGCACCATCATGTAGTTCTTCGAGTCTAGGTTCATTTCCACTTGGTTTGACTAATTTTCATGGAGTATACATTGTGTAATCGTAGTTGTCCCTAAGTCTCGCACAGTTAGGGCTTTTCCTGTTCTTCTTACTATGCACGTGATTTTATGCCGAATTAGACTAAACTTCCTTCATGAATGTTCTTCTAATTGTAGTCATGATCATCTTTTATGTTGAACATTTTGTCCAAAAGTCTTTCTTTAGATAGTTATAATCATGGTAAGAGAGTCACTGCATGATACTGTGATTTCGGACTGCACTTAGCTTTATGTCTTCATATATTACTTGAGATTCGAGACCGAATTAGATCAAACCCCCACATCAAAGTTCTTCTACTAGTTGTCCTCGTCAAATTTTTGTTGAACATTTTGTCTAAATCATTTTTAGAGAGTTATAAGAGGGGTAAGTAAATCGCTGCATGAGATGTGTTTTCGGGTTACCCTTGACCTATATTTTTTCTGGGAGGGCCTCTAGTGTCGACACTACCTGATCTAGTGTCGACACACTGTCTCAAATTAGCCCAAAGGTGTTCTGGGAAGGACTCTAGTGTCAACACTACTTGATCTAGTGTCGACACACTGTCCCATACTGGCACAACAGGTTTTCTGGGAAGGTCTCTAGTGTCGACACTACCTGATCTAGTGTCAACACTACTTGACCAGTTCTGGATTATTTTGCCTTGTGTTTGAAGTATTATGTCGACACCAGTAAGGGATGTGTCGACACTACCCTAGCAAAAAATTGCATATTTTGGGTCTGATCATTACATGATGTCTACTAGCATGTGCATGATATTATATAGTTTGCATGGACCTAAAAGAAATCAACCCATTGAAAAATGCTAATGATACGAATACGATTCTAATGTGTAATTGTGATTGTCCTTATGTTCATTGGATTATCTTGTGATCTTTCCTATTGTCAATTGAAATGATAAGAATTTGTTGTGAATATGGGGATGAATACATGTTAGTATGGACTTGTTAGTGAAGTTAATATCATGATTTGCATATGAGTTTCAATAGCTACATGCTTTCCGGTGTTCCATTAATTATTTGTCCATATGCATACATGCTAGGAAAGATCCGTGACTCATCACTTACACATTTGCACGGGTAGGCACACCCTTCTTGGGGAATTGGGAGCTCTCTGTCGGTTATTCTGAATTGGTAGACTAGCGACCTTTTCCTTAAGACCTTCGTAAGTCTCCGCTCTCTATGGAATTCCACATAGATGCCGAGCTGGCTGTACCATGAAGTACCCTGGAGATAGAAAGCACATGTCCTGCATACGATCTGTCTTTAGAAACATCCTCATGTCAAGACATTAATGGATTATGAAACATGATACGTCGTTATACTGCCTTTGTTCTCTTGAGCTAGTTGTCATACCTTGACTCTATAAATGATCATGTTCCTTTTACTATAAGCTTGTCATTGAAACTATGTGGCCATAATATGAATATGTTTGTTCGGCACAACGTGGTACTTCGATCCATTTGACCAATGCCTGTGCAATAGGGGCCCTATCTAGTCCTGGGGAGGAGCGCCCCAACGTACTTATTAACCGCGGGAGTATGGACTCTTGGTGCTTGGCATAGCACAACGAACATGCAAGATTGTGAAAATGTGCCTTTGTTTGATATGATAAGTTTGATCTGATATGATATGATAAGATTTGATATGATACATCTGATCATGTGAACGCATGATATCTGTTTGAATATGGCCAATCTCTTTGATACGATTCTACTCTTGAAATATATGTCCATTGTATATGCAACTCGACATGTGATCTGAAATGATACCTGTTCTACTCTGCTATTCAATATGTTAGTATTGTATGCATTGTCATCATATACATGTTCATATCTTACCTAATTAAAATGTTAATCACGTATATTAGTGCCCGCACAATATTGAGATGTAAATCCTACTGAGCTTGTTCGCTCACCCTATCATCCTGCCCTTTTCAGGTAGTGATGAGGAACCAGTGGAGTCCGATGGGGTCTGGCAAGAGTGATGAGCACCCGCTTTATGAGGTGTTGACAGTTTAGAAATGGACATTTGAGTAGTCGATGTATTAGAGAAACATTATTATTTGAATAATGAACCCTTTTCAGTGAGTTCTTTCTATGTAAGGTTTTAACTAGTGGATTGAAATGGAATAAAGAGTACCTTTGATGACGTTATTATGATCTGAAATGTGTGGTTATATGTAATTGTTACTCTGTGTTACTCAACTATGATACGTCTATTTTTATCGTTCACGCCTCACGGTATTTATTTCGCTGCTAAATATCGGGGCGTGACAGTTGGTATCAGAGCCCTAAACTTTAGGGTCCAAGGGAATAGGAACATATGATCAAAATAGATCACACGAGTCAAAATCTATCGTACCTAATGTGAGCTTGGGTAGAACCATGGGAATGGAAGTCACATGTGATATATTTAGATGACTGACTCATATTATTATCTTGAAGGTATTTATTACCTCAATGGCCGCTGAACGTGCCCAGGCTAGGAGCATGCAACAAACAATACAGAACTTGACTCAGGCTATCCTGCAAGCCACCCAGGGTGGAGGTAACCGCGGAGTCGGTGATCTCCATCGGAATTTTCGGAATATGGATCCGCCTAGGTTTGAAGGGAGTACTGACCCAGATGTTGCTGAACACTGGGTTAAGGAAATTGAAAGGATATTCAGGGTCATGCAATGCACAGACCAGAACAAAGTACTACTGGCGACTTTCCAATTGGAAAAGGATGCCAGGGCATGGTGGGAGTCGGTAGAAGCAACACTGAATGGCCAGTAACTAACATGGACTCAGTTCATTGAGTAATTCAACACCAAGTACTTTTCTGAGAGGGTCCATGAACAGAAAGCATCCGAATTTGCGGCTTTGAAGCAGAGAGGGCTCAATGTGGCCGAGTATGAGGCCCAATTCTCTCGTCTGTCCCGATATGTTGTTCACTTGATTGGGACAGACAAAAAGGATGAAGGCAAAACGCTTTCTGAATGGCTTGAGGCCTCAGTTCATCACTCAACTGGCGCCAATGGACATTCAAACCTATGCTGACATGGTAAAGAAGGCTCAGTTATTGGAAGATGCCATGGAGACTGCCGAAAGAATTAAGGGAAAATCTGTGAAAGGGAGCAAGTGTCTTCTACAGGAAGGTATCAGCCGACCAGTGGAAGAAAAGGCCCAATGGCGGAGTAAATGAACTAGCTGATAAAAAGCCAAAGGAGTTAGGTAAGAAGATAGTGGTGACATTGGAGAGAGGTGCAAACATTGTGACAAAGCTGGTCACCGGTCTGAACAATGCTGGAGAGCGCATGGGAGATGCCTGCGCTGTGGTAGTCATGACCATAAGATCTCGGACTGTCCAATGCTGAAAGAACAAGCCCCCAAGACAAGTATCTGAATGGACAGAAGAGGCAAGGCCGCTTGCAAGCTATTCAGGAACCTGAAGCTGCTGAAGAAGGAGGTATCGTGGAAGGTACACTTACTATTCTTTCCCGACCCGCATATGTTCTCTTTGATACGAGAGCTACGCATTCCTTTATATCTCAAACATTTGTTGACACCCTACCTGTGAAACCCATCCCAATGAAATCCGGAATAGTTGTGTCAACCCCGATTGGTCCTGGCACCAATCTTACAAACCATATGCCATCCAGTCAAGTGTTGGTTGACACCCAAACCTACTAGCAAATTTAATATGTATGGATATGGAGGGGTATGATGTGATACTCAGAGCAGATTGGTTGTCTGAACATGGGGCTAGTATCAACTGCAGGAGAAGTCAGGTAACCTTTAGCCATTACCTAAAACTAGTGTTCACAGGGGATAGAAACCGCAGGAGATTGTCACTTATCTCTGCATTACAAGCCAAGAGGATGTTGAGGAAAAGTTGTATGGCCTTTCTTGCTGCTGTTGTCATCACAAAGAAGGAAGTCAAAGTTGAGGACATCCATGTTGTCAGTGAATATGCTGACGTTTTTCCAGAAGACTTGCCAGGTATTCCTCCTGAGCGAGAAGTCGATTTTACCATCGAGTTGGTCCCTGGAGCAGCACCAGTATCTAGGGAACCATATAGAATGTCTCCCGCAGAACTGAAGGAAATAAAAGAGCAACTGATGGAACTGTTAGAGAAGGGTTTCATCCGACCAAGTACATCGCCTTGGGGTGCACCTGTCCTCTTCGTCAAGAAGAAAGATGGGTCGATGAGGCTATCTATAGATTACAGACAACTAAACCAGTTAACTATCAAGAACAAATACCCTCTGCCAAGGATTGATGAGTTGTTTGATCAATTATCCGGGGCTAAATACTTCTCTAAAATAGATCTCAGATTCGGTTATCATCAATTGAGGATCAAAGGAGAAGACATTCACAAGACAACCTTCCGAAGCTGGTATGGGCATTATGAATATATTGTTATGCCTTTCGGACTAACAAATGCCCCTGCAGTTTTCATGCAGTTGATGAATAGCATTTATCGCCCATATCTTGATAAATTTGTGGTGGTATTCATCGATGATATATTGATCTATTCCAAGACAAAGGAAGAGCCTGAGGAGCATTTGAGGATCTCATTACATATTTTAAGGGAGAATAAATTATATGCCAAGCTAAGTAAATGTGAATTCTGGCTTGAGGAGGTATCCTTTTTAGGGCATGTGGTAACCAAGGATGGTATCGTTGTTGATCCATCAATGGTTGAGGCTGTACTAAAATGGGAAAGACCGACAAGCGTCACAGAGATCATGAGCTTTCTAGGATTAGCAGGATATTATTGAAGGTTTATAATGGATTTCTCAAAGATTGCAGTGCCATTAACCAAGCTGACCCAGAAGGAAAATCCGTTTGTGTGGACCGATGAATGTGAAGAAAGCTTTAACAACTTGAAGAAGTGTCTGACTACTGCTCCTGTCCTCGCCTTACCCACTGAAGAGGGAGGATTTGAAATTTATTTAGATGCTTCTGGAACAGGACTGGGATGCGTCTTAATGCAACAAGGGAAAGTAATAGCTTATGCCTCAAGACAGTTGAAGATCCACGAAGTGAACTACCTGGTTCATGACCTAGAGTTGGTAGCTGTAGTATTCACCTTGAAGATTTGGAGGCATTATATCTATGGTGAGAAATTTAAAGTCTTTTCTGACCACAAGAGTTTGAAATACTTGTTCTCACAGAAGGAGCTTAACATGAGACAAAGGAGGTGGTTAGAGTACCTGAAGGACTTTGACTTTTCCATCAATATCACCCTGGGAAAGCCAATGTAGTGGCAGACGCTTTAAGTAGACAACCAGGAGCTATGCTAGCTAGTATGATGTTGGGCGAATGGAAGTTACTAGAGCAATTTGCAAGCTTGAACTTAGACGTGGGAAGGAAGGAAAAACAAGTAATGATGTCCAATCTCCAGATACAATCCGATCTACTGACCGAAATCAAGGAGAAACAAGGAGAGGATCCATTCTTAGTTGAGATTAGGGAAAAGCTAGAACAAAGACCTAACTTTACTCTATCAGCTGAGGGAAGATTGCTATTCCGAGGTAGAACATGTGTCCCTAATCATGGAGAACTCAAGAAGAGGTCATTAAATGAAGCTCACCAGTCCAAGTACACGATTCATCCTGGATCAACAAAGATGTACCAAGACTTAAAAAGGTCGCACTGGTGGCCGAACATGAAGAGGGATGTGGCCGATCATGTGTCATACTGTTTAACATGCATGAAAGTCAAGGCCGAGCATTTCCGTACAGCCGGTGGACTGCTACCATTCGAAATCCCAGAATGGAAGTGGGATAGCATCGGTATGGACTTTATCATGGGATTGCCCAAGACTAGGGGTGGTATGGATGCAATTTGGGTAGTAGTTGATCGATTGACTAAGTCGGCTCATTTCTTGCCGATTAAGAGTACCTGGTCTGTGGATGTATTGGCTGCACTATATGTTAAGGAAGTAGTTAGATTGCATGGGGTTTCATCTAGCATAATATCAGATCGGGACCCTAGATTTACTTCACACTTCTGGAAGGGTTTACAAGCAGCAATGGGTACTAAACTAAACTTTAGTACTGCCTTCCATCCTCAGACTGATGGACAAACCGAAAGGACCAATCAAATTGTGGAAGATATGCTTCGTCTCTGGTGCTGGATTTTAGAGGTCGATGGGATGATCAGTTGTACCTGATGGAGTTCACATATAACAACAGCTATCAGGCAAGTATCAAGATGGCTCCGTTTGAAGCCTTATATGGCAGGAGTTGCAGATCACCCCTTTGTTGGGAAGAGGTTGGGGAGAACCAATGGTTGGACCCGACTTAATTGAGGCGACTGTCAGAAAGGTTCAAATTATCCGGAACGTCTAAAGATAGCACAATCTAGGCAGAAGAGTTATGCAGACAAGAGAAGGAGAGAACTAGAATTTCAGGTTGGCGAACATGTTTTCTTGAAGGTTTCACCTTCAAGGGGAATACAAAGATTTGGGATCAAAGGAAAGTTGAGTCCCAGATTCATAGGGCCATTTGAAATCCTGGAAAAGATTGGTTAGGTGGCGTATAGACTTGCACTACCTCCACAGCTGGCGAACGTGCATAACAAGTTCCACATATTCTTAGACCCCGAATTTTACTCTTTTATATATATGTATGTATATGAATGGTGTGTTGGGAGTTCGCTTGTTGTGTGCATAGCATGCGTAGTTCATTGTGCCTACTATAATTTTATACTTCTCTTGAGCATGAGCATATACGTATATATATATATATATATATATATATATATATATATATATACGTCTATTGGCGTAGAAGTGAGCAATTAGCTAAATTAAGAAGTAATATGAATGTTCTCTTTTCTTTTCCAAGAATCTTAGACTTAGAATGATTGAGTAATATTATGTATGTATTTTCTAAATATTGAAGAATATCCTATACTACCTATTTCATGGAATTTTGTATGAGAGAATATGAAGTACATATGTGTATGTACGTATGTATGTTATCTTATGCGTGTGACAATTGTATACCTAATTCTACATGCATAACACCTTGGTGTACTTATATATGCATGTGTATGTTTAATTGTAAACATGGTTCATTGCATGGTTAGTTAATGCGTACATTGTACTTCGTACATTGCATGTACATAAAGAGTTCAAGCATGGTAGGTGTATTTAGTAGTTTATATTGGGATTCTATACTCCTCATGAATAACATGCATGTATTTTTATGATAATTAGGTGAGAATAGTCAATTGGCTAAATTATGCATATAGTACTTAAGCAATGTTAGGTAAAGTTGTGCAAGTTAATCTAATTATCGGTTCGCATGTTGTATCCATCTATTTCAAGCATAATGTACACAAGTGTGGGTATCTAAAGTTGCGCAAGTTAATCTAATTATCGGTTCGCATGTTGTATCCATATATTTCAAGCATAATGTACACAAGTGTGCTACACCCGTGTGTGTATACTATATATATGCCAAATCAGGTGTGTATGCATAGGTAGATATCTACGTACATCTCATCTTAGTGTATTCATGTATCCTTGTGTATGCCTAGGTATAAATGCTATTGATTGCCCGGTGTAGTAATATACATGTTATACCTTATACTTTGTATGCGTATGAAGATATTCATGTGCGTGTTGTTATCTTAAATGTACCTATGTATGTATGTGTAGGATAAGTAGTAATTATTGGATATTTACATGGTGTAGTGGTGTATACACTATACTACATAGATTTCATGTGCATGTATGAGTAGATTAAGCATGGTTCTACACGATTCTGAGTTCTGGCAGAAGAGTGTATTGGCGTCAACATGGATGGACGCCCATGTTATGTCAGCGTCTATATAGACGGACGCCAACCCTATGTAGCCATCCGGGGATGTGGACGTCAATATCCCTAATTTTCTGTGCTCTGCAGAGCGCAGAGAGCACTCATTGGGCCAGGCCTCTAATTGGGGAGATGTCTTCCCAACGTCTCTCTTGTCCCTTCAGCCCCTGCACGAGCCCCTCTTGCCCCCTTATTCTTTAAAACACCTCTCTTTGCTATCCTAGAGAGCTCTTGGCTCATTTTCTAAAAAGAAACCCTAGCTGAGAGAAGAGATGAAGGACTGACCTTGAGAGCTCAGATCTGGCGTTCTGAGGCTTGGATCCGGCGATCTTCTTTGACAAGGAGGAAGTCCAAGCATAGGAGAAGGCTTCCCCGGCGTTGGACTGCGGCTTGCAACCCCCTGGAACCCGGAGCAAAGGATTTCTGGAGGCTTCTTGGCAAGAGCCAAGGAGAGCTTCATCGGCTATTTTGATCCATTTAGAAGTTTTTCTTCAGGCAAGTAAACCCTAGGTCTTGAGCCTAGATATGTCCCCTAAGTCTCAGAAATTTTTGTGGATTTTAATTCGTGTCCTGGAGCCCCTATTCTGAATCTTTTTCCAAGCTCGGTCTGTGTTCTTACACAGACAGGAACTTGACGGCAAGAGACCTTGCCGTCAAGTGTTGTTAACGGCATGCGATAATTCCGTCAACCCCTGTAAACGGCTAGACATTGACGCTGAGTTCATCAGGACAGAACCGTTAACTGTTTTCTCTCCTCTAAATGACTATTTTCGATGGGTTTCTCGCGATGAGGATATACTGTAAATCCTATATGTTATGTAAGATATCTATTGTGGTGTGTGGATGGGTTATTAAGCATGGTATGAGTAATGCAATTTAATTGTTTTGTGAAAATGCATGTATGTTAAGATAATAACCTTCTTGATTCACTGTTTGGATGATTTAGAGAGGGTCGGAAAGTGCTAAATGTTGTGAGCCATGTATGCATGCATCAGTCATCCCCTGCAATTTCTATGGTTTTTCCCATGTTTATATGATTTGTTAGAGTTTATGTTTTGGAAAATAGAGAATATGTGTAGGACTATTAAATTCTCTAGTAAATCGTGCTTTGTGCAATAAATACGGGTAGAATGTCATGTAAATACAGGCATGTCAGGTCAGGGCTGAGGCATGTTAAATCAAATGCTTATGCTAGGTTTCCATGCTAATAGGGATTTCAAATAGCATGTAAAATAGATGTTTGATTTTATGTAAATTCTATTTAGCTCAGAAAAATCTGAAAAATTGAGGGTATGATCTTGAACCCGAAAATCGCATGTGGTTAAAATTTCAGGTCATTGGACCAGTATATAAAGAGTTATGTATTTTTCATGTGAAATGTAATAATCTACGTATGTTATCGTAATGTGGTTAGTATTGCTTAAACCCAACCTGATTAGTGCATTTACTGTGTTAAACTCCTGAAATCTGTAGTAGCATGGTTAGGAGAAAAACAAGTCACGTTGTGCATGAGAAAATGAGGGAGATGTGAGTGTTATGTGTAAAATATGTGTTAAAACTCGGCATGAGTAAAGTGTAATAGTTGTGCCTATGTGACACTACTACCCTAGAGGCATCGGGAGCCGTATATAGAAAAGTCCCTATAGAAGGCTCCATGTGATATAAGTTTGTCCCAAAGGCATGGGAAAACCCCGGAGGTGGACAAGTACCACTGGATAGGGTGGAGAGGGCTTCTCCCGGTCTGCGCAGTTACCAAGATTCCCACTGTATTGCCTAGGTGGTGGGTATGTGATTATGAGTCGTGTTATGTGTTATGTGTTGTGAAAAGAGTTATGAGAATGAGTTGTGTTATTTGTTAGTGTCCTCTACTGGTGGTTAGGACTATGTGTCATGGCAAATTGATTAACCAATGAAAGAATGAATAAAGTGTGGAATATGTGAATATGGCACGTGGTAGTGCCCAAGATGCATGTGGTACGTGCAATCGATGTGATATGTGATAAGTGAAAGTGGAAGAGTAAATGATGTGGAAATGAGTAAATTGTGTAAGTGTGAACATGTGTACATGTCAAATGTGTAAAAGTGAACAATGTGAATGAGTAAGTGTGCAATCATGTGAAATAAATGTGTTAGATTGTAAACTTATGATATAGGTCATGAAAGTGTTAAATGCATATCCAAACAGCAACCTAAATGTATGTAAAACATGTTTCACTTGGGTAAGAATGAGTAGAATCCATATTAGGAATTTCCCTTTCAAACATATGAGAATCTCACGTTAATTGCTATCATGTGTGATTGAATTGTGCATATATATATACATAGTTCTCATATAAATGAAATGGTAGTGAGCATGTAATAGGATTTTCATGTTTGTGAAAGGTAGGTTACGAATATGGCAAATGCATGAAAAATAATTGGATTCTATGATAGTTGAAAGGCTCAATTAGTATAAGAGTTCATACTTAAGTGCTCATGGATTGCTAAATGGTTTCACCATGTTTAACCTTCAAGTTATGCTATAAAATGCGAAACTAGGTGCATGTGATTTTATGATGTTAAAACAACAAGCAAATTGTATAAATAAATACAAAAGGGCATGTGAAAAGAAGTAGTCATCATGTTAGCTTGTTCCTATTCTTCATGTTAAATTTTATGCTCTAGTAGTAGAGATATCTGCGGAATAAAAGATGTGTGGACGAATCATCCTACATGTTAAGTGTAGGTAATAAGTGCATGTGTATGATGAAATGCTCATGATTTAGAATAGATTTATGGTAGACTAAAGCATGCTCCTGTAAAGATAATATGTATTGCTAGTTGAGAGTAAGGACCATGAGTACCTTTGTGATTTGATGATAGTGTGCATCTCTTTAATGTTAATGCCATATTGTGAGTGTGACATGTTTAAGTTCAGACTTTGGTTGCTTGCTGAGTCTTTGGACTCACTCTTGCTTCGGCGTACAGGTTGACAGGTATCGTGCACTAGAAGGAAGCGTGGTGAGGATCATCATTTAGAAGACTATTTTGTGGAGCTGTTACCAGTTGTACTTTTCTTTTGCACAAAAAGGATTATTGTATGGACAATATTTGGACATTGTAGTTCTCTTTATTTTGTATTAATGTGGACATTGTCTTTCTATCTCGCTATTTAGATTGTGGAATGTGTGTGGTGACGGGTTAAGAGTTGAGTTGTTTGTTTATTTCGATGTACTCTATTGCTATCCAGGTACATATCAACCTATCGACCAGTGTTGGGTACATGTCCCACTGTGACAACGCCCTTTATACTGATGGGGATTGGTATAATCGTACCGGTATGAAGAGGGTCGTTACAGAGATTGGTATCAGAGCACAAGGTTGAGACTGTACATGGATAGACCATCACCGTCACAATATTGCAAAATCTTCATATGGAATTGTCCATACATGTAGAAATTACTAATACTAGATGGAAGATAGTAAGGAGAATAGTTAAAATATAGTAACCTAGGTTCTAATTGAGTTATTATTTTGCAGACGATGGCTGGACGTGGTAGACGTAGTGCTCAGTCTCGGAGGTATGAGCAGAACCGCAAGCTGAAGAATTTTGTGAAAGGAGTTAACCCATCAGTGAGGGCTAGGCTTCTGGAACTCGATTCGCGTATCTTAGGAGAACTTCTAGGTGTGACCACCCAGCAAGAGAATGGAGCGGGATCTCTCCCAGGGGGAGGCAACTCCAAAGGAGAATATGATCAAGCCATTCCAAAGGCAAGATAAGAAGAAGGAGAAACCCTTGGAAACTCAACAATCAACTGTGGCCTCAAGCATCGAGAAATCCGAGTGCATCCAGTGCGGGAAGCGTCATGGCGGGAGCGCATGTTGGAGAAAGGAAGGAAGGTGTCTTAAATGCGGCAGCAAAGATCATCATCTTAAAGAGTGTCCGAATCTGAAGACGAAGTTTACTCCACGAGGTGCTTCATCGACGGCAATAAAGGAGCAAGGAGTAGCTGGTGATGACCTCGGCGACGTCACCACATGTACTCGATGCGATCTTCGAGGACGAAGATCTTTTTCTAGAGGGGGAGGGTGTTAGACCCCGAATTTTTATTCTCTTTTATATTATATATATATATATGTATATGTATATGAATGGTGTGTGTGGGAGTTCGCTTGTTGTGTGCATAGCATGCGTAGTTCATTGTGCCTACTATAAGTTTTATACTATCTTGAGCATGAGCATTATAGTATGGATTATATATATATATAATATATATATATATATATTATATTATATATATATATATATATATATACGTCTATTGGCGTAGAAGTGAGCAATTAGCTAAATTAAGAAGTAATATGAATGTTCTCTTTTCTTTTCCAAGAATCTTAGACTTAGAATGATTGAGTAATATTATGTATGTATTTTCTAAATATTGAAGAATATCCTATACTACCTATTTCATGGAATTTTGTATGAGAGTATATGAAGTACATATGTGTATGTACGTATGTATGTTATCTTATGCGTGTGACAATTGTATACCTAATTCTACATGCATAACACCTTGGTGTACTTATATATACATGTGTATGTTTAATTGTAAACATGGTTCATTGCATGGTTAGTTAATGCGTACATTGTACTTAGTACATTGCATGTACATAAAGAGTTCAAGCATGGTAGGTGTATTTAGTAGTTTATATTGGGATTCTATACTCCTCATGAATAACATGCATGTATTTTTATGATAATTAGGTGAGAATAGTCAATTGGCTAAATTATGCATATAGTACTTAAGCAATGTTAGGTAAAGTTGTGCAAGTTAATCTAATTATCGGTTCGCATGTTGTATCCATCTATTTCAAGCATAATGTACACAAGTGGGGTATCTAAAGTTGTGCAAGTTAATCTAATTATCGGTTCGCATATTGTATCCATCTATTTCAAGCATAATGTACACAAGTGTGCTACACCCGTGTGTGTATACTATATATATGCCAAATTAGGTGTGTATGCATAGGTAGATGTCTACGTACATCTCATCTTAGTGTATTCATGTATGCTTGTGTATGCCTAGGTATAAATGCTATTGATTGCCCGGTGTAGTAATATACATGTTATACCTTATACTTTGTATGCGTATGAAGATATTCATGTGCGTGTTGTTATCTTAAATGTACCTATGTATGTATGTGTAGGATAAGTAGTAAATATTGGATATTTACATGGTGTAGTGGTGTATACACTATACTACATAGATTTCATGTGCATGTATGAGTAGATTAAGCATGGTTCTACACGATTCTGAGTTCTGGCAGAAGAGTGTATTGGCGTCAACATGGATGGACGCCCATGTTATGTCAGCGTCTATATCGACGGACGCCAACCCTATGTAACCGTCCAGGGATGTGGACGTCAATATCCCTAATTTTCTGTGCTCTGCAGAGCGCAGAGAGCACTCATTGGGCCAGGCCTCTGATTGGGGAGATGTCTTCCCAACGTCTCTCTTGTCCCTTCAGCCCCTGCACGAGCCCCTCTTGCCCCCTTATTCTTTAAAACACCTCTCTTTGCTATCCTAGAGAGCTCTTGGCTCATTTTCTAAAAAGAAACCCTAGCTGAGAGTATAGATGAAGGACTGACCTTGAGAGCTCAGATCCGGCGTTCTGAGGCTTGGATCCGGCAATCTTCTTCGACAAGGAGGAAGTCCAAGCATAGGAGAAGGCTTCCCCGGCGTTGGACTGCGGCTTGCAACCCCCTAGAACCCGGAGCAAAGGATTTCTGGAGGCTTCTTGGCAAGAGCCAAGGAGAGCTTCATCGGCTATTTTGATCCGATTAGAAGTTTTTCTTCATGCAAGTAAACCCTAGGTCTTGAGCCTAGATATGTCCCCTAAGTCTCAGGAATTTTTGTGGATTTTAATTCGTGTCCTGGAGCCCCTATTCTGAATCTTTTTCCAAGCTCGGTCTGTGTTCTTACACAGACAGGAACTTGACGGCAAGAGACCTTGCCGTCAAGTGCTGTTAACGGCATGCGATAATGCCGTCAACCCCTGTAAACGGCTAGACATTGACGCTGAGTTCGTCAGGACAGAACCGTTAACTGTTTTCTCTCCTCTAAATGATTATTTTCGATGGGTTTCTCGCGATGAGGATGTACTGTAAACCCTATATGTTATGTAAGATATCTATTGTGGTGCGTGGATGGGTTATTGAGCATGGTATGAGTAATGCAATTTAATTGTTTTGTGAAAATGCATGTATGTTAAGATAATAACCTTCTTGATTCACTGTTTGGATGATTTAGAGAGGGTCGGAAAGTGCTAAATGTTGTGAGCCATGTATGCATGCATCAGTCATCCCCTGCAATTTCTATGGTTTTTCCCATGTTTATATGATTTGTTAGAGTTTATGTTTTAGAAAATAGAGAATATGTGTAGGACTATTAAATTCTCTAGTAAATCGTGCTTTGTGCAATAAATACGGGTAGAATGTCATGTAAATACAGGCATGTCAGGTCAGGGCTGAGGCATGTTAAATCAAATGCTTATGCTAGGTTTCCATGCTAATAGGGATTTCAAATAGCATGTAAAATAGATGTTTGATTTTCTGTAAATTCTATTTAGCTCAGAAAAATCTGGAAATTTGAGGGTATGATCTTGAACCAGAAAATAGCATGTGGTTAAAATTTCAGATCATTTGGACCAGTATATAAAGAGTTATGTGTTTTTCATGTGAAATGTAATAATCTACGTATGTTATCGTAATGTGGTTAGTTATTGCTTAAACCCAACCTGATTAGTGCATTTACTGTGTTAAACTCCTGAAATCTGTAGTAGCATGGTTAGGAGAAAAACAAAGTCACGTTGTGCATGAGAAAATGAGGGAGATGTGAGTGTTATGTGTAAAATACGTGTTAAAACTCGGCATGAGTAAAGTGTAAAAGTTGTGCCTATGTGACACTGCTACCCTAGAGGCATCGGGAGCCGTATATAGAAAAGTCCCTATAGAAGGATCCATGTGATATAAGTTTGTCCCAAAGGCATTAGGAAAACCCCGGAGGTGGACAAGTACCACTGGATAGGGTGGAGAGGGCTTCTCCCGGTCTGCGCAGTTACCAAGATTCACCACTGTATTGCCTAGGTGGTGGGTATGTGATTATGAGTCGTGTTATGTGTTATGTGTTGTGAAAAGAGTTATGAGAATGAGTTGTGTTATTTGTTAGTGTCCTCTACTGGTGGTTAGGACTATGTGTCATGGCAAATTGATTAACCAATGAAAGAATGAATAAAGTGTGGAATATGTGAATATGGCACGTGGTAAGTGCCCAAGATGCACGTGGTACGTGCAATCGATGTGATATGTGATAAGTGAAAGTGGAAGAGTAAATGATGTGGAAATGAGTAAATTGTGTAAGTGTGAACATGTGTACATGTCAAATGTGTAAAAGTGAACAATGTGAATGAGTAAGTGTGCAATCATGTGAAATAAATGTGTTAGATTGTAAACTTATGATATAGGTCATGAAAGTGTTAAATGCATATCCAAACAGCAACCTAAATGTATGCAAAAAAATGTTTCACATGGGTAAGAATGAGTAGAATCCATATTAGGAATTTCCCTTTCAAACATATGAGAATCTCACGTTAATTGCTATCATGTTGTGATTGAATTGTGCATATATATATACATAGTTCTCATATAAATGAAATGGTAGTGAGCATGTAATAGGATTTTCATGTTTGTGAAAGGTAGGTTACGAATATGGCAAATGCATGAAAAATAATTGGATTCCATGATAGTTGAAGGCTCAATTAGTATAAGAGTTCATACTTAAGTGCTCATGGATTGTTAAATGGTTTCACCATGTTTAACCTTCAAGTTATGCTATAAAATGCGAAACTAGGTGCATGTGATTTTATGATGTTAAAACAACAAGCAAATTGTATAAATAAATACAAAAGGGCATGTGAAAAGAAATAGTCATCATGTTAGCTTGTTCCTTTTCTTCATGTTAAATTTTATGCTCTAGTAGTAGAGATATCTGCGGAATAAAAGGATGTGTGGACGAATCATCCTACATGTTAAGTGTAGGTAATAAGTGCATGTGTATGATGAAATGCTCATGATTTAGAATAGATTATGGTAGACTAAAGCATGCTCCTGTAAAGATAATATGTATTGCTAGTTGAGAGTAAGGACCATGAGTACCTTTTTGATTTGATGATAGTGTGCATCTCTTTAATGTTAATGCCATATTGTGAGTGTGACATGTTTAAGTTCAGACTTTGGTTGCTTGCTGAGTCTTTGGACTCACTCTTGCTTCGGCGTACAGGTTGACAGGTATCGTGCACTAGAAGGAAGCGTGGTGAGGATCATCATTTAGAAGACTATTTTGTGGAGCTGTTACCAGTTGTACTTTTCTTTTGCACAAAAAGGATTATTGTATGGACAATATTTGGACATTGTAGTTCTCTTTATTTTGTATTAATGTGGACATTGTCTTTCTATCTCGCTATTTAGATTGTGGAATGTGTGTTGGTGACGGGTTAAGAGTTGAGTTGTTTATTTTATTCCGTTGTACTCTATTGCTATCCAGGTACATATCAACCTATCGACCAATGTTGGGTACATGTCCCACTGTGACGACGCCCTTTATACTGATGGGGATTGGTATAATCGTACCGGTATGAAGAGGGTCGTTACACATATCCATGTTGAGGAAGTACTTATTCAATGCCGACCGTGTAATCAACCATGAGGACTTGGAGATTCGAGAGGACCTGACTTATGAAGAGAAGCCGATCAAACTGTTGGATCGGAAGATTCAACGACTCAGGAATCGTACCATACCTATGGTGAAGGTCAATGGAGTCGAGACGGAGTTACTAATGCTACCTGGGAAACAGAGGAAAGAATGAAGAAAAACCACCCAGAACTATTCTCAGGTACGAACTACACCTTTATGTGTAAATTTGGGGACCAAATTTCTTAAATGGGGGAGGATGTAACACCCCGGAAATTTAGTGATTTAAAAATTTTATAAATAAAGGGGGATAAATAAATTCCGCAATTATCGGAATGATAAAACTTACGTACTATTATCGTATGAGAGAAAACACATCAGAAAATTCTATAAAAATTATAAGTCAACCCCAAATATTGTCCCTAAGTGTTCCACAAAGAAATTCGTGCAACGAAAAATCTGATTGGTCGAGTGTACGTCACACGTGACCATGTTACCCGAATTAGGAAACTAAGTCGGAAAATTGTTAACACAAAAAAATGACCCAACCATAAATTAAATAAACATATTGGAGAGACTTCTAATATCATGTATTAATAACCCATTAACAATATTGGGCCAATGGAGCACATTTGGCCCAAGGATAAAAATTGGGACAAGAAAATACCCAAAAATTCGTGTATGTAATTATGCAATAATTAGGGAGGGCAATTTAGGGTTACAATTAGGGTAATTAGTCATGTAAGGTAAGGCAAAATCGGACCCAACCCTAAGAGGAGGTTTCCTAAACCTTTGCTACCTCCTTTGGGTGAGAGAATCCCAGATTTTTGGAAAGTAGGAAGCAGAATTCGCAGCCCCTTTCCTAGTCCCATTGGGACATGAATTAGAACTCTAAAACTATAAGGAATCCTCACAAAACATTTAGGGAAGGGATAGAAATAAGTTGGGGTCGTGAGCAGGAAGGTTGGAGCGCTGGAGGAGTGGAGAACGGCTGAGGAAAATGTGGTCTTCCTCAACCTCGCTCTGCATCAACCCAGAAATCTGCAGAGAGTTATTAGCATTCAAAGGGAGGTGTTCTCGGGCCAAGATTAAAGAAAACCAACACCATCATGTAGTTCTTCGAGTCTAGGTTCATTTACACTTGGTTTGACTAATTTTCATGGAGTATACATTGTGTAATCGTAGTTGTCCCTAAGTCTCGCACAGTTAGGGCTTTTCCCGTTCTTCTTACTATGCACGTGATTTTATGCCGAATTAGACTAAACTTCCTTCATGAAAGTTCTTCTAATTGTAGTCATGATCATCTTTTATGTTGAACATTTTGTCCAAAAGTCTTTGTTTAGATAGTTATAATCATGGTAAGAGAGTCACTGCATGATACTGTGATTTCGGACTGCACTTAGCTTTATGTTCTTCATATATTACTTGAGATTCGAGACCGAATTAGATCAAACCCCCAACATCAAAGTTCTTCTACTAGTTGTCCTCGTCAAATTTTTGTTGAACATTTTGTCTAAATGTCATTTTTTAGAGAGTTATAAGAGGGGTAAGTAAATCGCTGCATGAGATGTGTTTTCGGGTTACCCTTGACCTATATGTTTTTCTGGGAGGGCCTCTAGTGTCGACACTACCTGATCTAGTGTCGACACACTGTCTCAAATTAGCCCAAAGGTGTTCTGGGAAGGACTCTATTGTCAACACTACTTGATCTAGTGTCGACACACTGTCCCATACTGGCACAACAGGTTTTCTGGGAAGGTCTCTAGTGTCGACACTACCTGATCTAGTGTCAACACTACTTGACCAGTTCTGCATTATTTTGCCTTGTGTTTGAAGTATTGTGTCAACACCAGTAAGGGGTGTGTCAACACTACCCAAGCAAAAAAATTGCATATTTTGAGTCTGATCATTACATGATGTCTACTAGCATGTGCATGATGTTATATAGTTTGCATTGACCTAAAAGAAATCAACCCATTGAAAAATGGTAATGATACGAATATGATTCTAATGTGTAATTATGATTGACCTTATGTTCATTAGATTATCTTGTGATCTTTCCTATTGTCAATTGAAATGATAAAATTTGTTGTGAATATGGGGATGAATACATGTTAGTATGGACTTGTTAGTGAAGTTAATATCATGATTTGCATATGAGTTTCAATAGTTACATGCTTTCCGATGTTCCATTAATTATTTGTCCATATGCATACATTCTAGGAAAGATCCGTGACTCGTCACTTACACATTTGCACGAGTAGGCACACCCTTCTTGGGGAATTGGGAGCTCTCTGTCGGTTATTCTGAATTGGTAGACTAGCGACCTTTTCCTTAAGACCTCCGTAAGTCTCCGCTCTCTAGGGAATTCCACATAGATGCCGAGCTGGATGTACCATGAAGTACCCTGGAGATAGAAAGCACATGTCCTGCATACGATCTGTCTTTAGAAACATCCTCATATCAAGACATTAATGGATTATGAAACATGATACGTCGTTATACTGCCTTTGTTTTCTTGAGCTAGCTGTCATACCTTGACTTTATGAATGATCATGTTCCTTTTACTATGAGCTTGTCATTGAAACTCTATGGCCATAATATGAATATGTTTGTTTGGCACAATGTGGGACTTCGGTCCATTTGACCAATGCCTGTGCAATAGGGGCCCTGTCTGGTCCTGGGGAGGAGCGCTCCAACGTACTTATTAACCGCGGGAGTATGGACTCTTGGTGCTTGGCATAGCACAATGAACACGCAAGATTGTGAAAATGTGCCTTTGTTTGATATGATAAGTTTGATCTGATATGATATGATAAGATTTCATATGATACATCTGATCATGTAAACGCATGATATCTGTTTGAATATGGCTAATCTCTTTGATACGATTCTACTCTTCAAATATCTGTCCATTGTATATGCAACTCGACATGTGATTTGAAATGATACCCGTTCTACTCTGCTATTCAATCTGTTAGTATTGTATGCATTGTCATCATATACATGTTCATATCTTGCCTAATTAAAATGTTAATCATGTATATTAGTGTCCGCACAATATTGAGATGTAAATCCTACTGAGCTAGTTCGCTCACCCTATCATCCTGCCCTTTTCAGGTAGTGATGAAGAACCAGTGGAGTCCGATGGGGCCGGGCAAGAGTGATGAGCACCCGCTATATGAGGAGTTGACAGTTTAGAAATAGACATTTGAGTAGTCGATGTATTAGAGAAATATTATTATTTGAATAATGAACCCTTTTCAGTGAGTTCTTTCTATGTAAGGTTTTAACTAGTGGATTGAAATGGAATAAAGAGTACCTTTGATGATGTTATTATGATCTGAAATGTGTGGTTATATGTAATTGTTACTCTGCGTTACTCAACTGTGATACGTCTATTTGTATCGTTCACGCCTCCCAGTATTTATTCTACTGCTAAATATCGGGGCGTGACAACTTGAATCTCGTGGTTGAAGGAATATCGACCAACACTTGCTATCGTGACTTGTGCACTGAAGTGCAACTTTACTTGTTGTCTTGTTATACGGCCAATCCGATATCAAAACTTGTCGTGCTATACTCTCGTGTATTGTGCTATTGTCCCTCGTTATCGTGTACCAGTACTTTCTATATGTTTCTCGTTATTCTCTCTAGTTATCCTGCTTTATAAGACATTAATCACTTAAAGCATGCTTGATGCTGAGATTTAAGTCCTACTGGGCGTTATCGCTCACCCTGCGTTATTTGTCGTTGTGTTCTCAGGTGAGACCGAGGATGAACCATTCACTCAAGAGGACGGGAACGACCTGGAGTGATGTCTTGAGTACCCTAGCATCCTATTGCTATATTTAGCGTTGTAGTAGTTAGGTTTGAAGTTTAGTCTTTTACTTTCTTTCAATGTAATTGGGCCCTACAGATTGGCTCTGATATTAGTGGTTGTAACTAGGCATTGGAATGTATTAATGAAATGAATTTGCTTTAGTATTATTCATTGTGTAATGGTTTGATGTCTAGCACTCGCTCTATACCCGTTCACCTGCAACTGTCTCGCGTTCCGATATTCCGCGTCGAGGCGTGACAGTTTTGTGGTATCAAAGCCTAGGTTATTCTTAAGTGTAGGATGGTCTAGGTTAACTTGCCTCGACTAGAGTCAATTATCCACCTATGTGAGTTGAGGTTAGAGCCAAGGGTAACTAGCTAAAATAAACTCACACACACACCAACTTAGTGCAATCATGATATCTTACATTAAAATTTCTCTTTTGAAGGAACTTAAAACATAGCAATGGCAGCAGAGCGTGCACAACTCCGTGACATGCAACAAACTATCCAGTAGCTCACTCAAGCTCTACTTCAGGCTGCTGGAGCTCGTGGAAACCAAGGAGCGGAGATCTGCATAGGAATTTCCGCAACTTGAACCCGCCCCATTTTAGTGGGACTACTGATCCCGACGAGGCAGAGAACTGGATGAAGGAGGTAGAACGCATATTTCGCGTCATGCAATGCACGGATGGTGATGAGTTACTACTGGCAACTTTTCAACTAGAAAGGGACGCCCATGCATGGTGGGAATCTGTGGAGGCCACCAGGGCCGATGCACAGTTCACCTGAGCAGAATTCAAGGAGCATTTTAACTCCAAATACTTCTCTGAAAGGATTTAGGAGAGGAAGGCCTCCGAGTTTGCTGCACTGAAATAGAGGCACCTTACGATCGCGGAGTATGAAGCGCAATTCTCCCGATTGGCACGTTATGCCAATCATCTACTCAACACAAAAAGATGAAGGCGAGGAGATTTCTTAATGGACTCAAGTCTTCATACATTACACAACATGCTCCACTCGACATCCAGACTTATGCCGAGATGGTAAAGAAGGCACACTGCTGGATGATGCGACCGACCTTACCGATCGCATTAAGGGTAGACTGGTCATAAAGGAACCAACATCGAGTTCCTCAAGCAAGCCCACAAATGACAAAAAACGGTCGTTCAACATCACGGGAGGGCCGAATCAAGAAAGGAAGCTCAAGATACCTACTACCCCAAACACCGACAAGACCAAGTGCGAGCATTATGACAAACATGGTCATACTGCTGCTGAGTGCTGGAGAAAAGTAGGCGCTTGCCTACACTGCGGGAATCGCAATCATCGCATTTCCGAGTGCCCTGTGCTGAAGGAGCAAGAGAAAGCGAAATGCCCTAATGGGCAAAAGAAGCCTGGCTGACTGCAAGCTGTCCAGGAAGTGGAGCCCACCGAGGAGGGTGGAATCGTAGAAGGTATCCTTCAAGTTTTCTCTCTATCAGCATTCGTTTTATTTGATACTGGAGCAACCCATTCATTTATATCTCAAAACTTTGCTGATACTGTGAATGCTAAACCTATATCCATGGGTTGTGAGTTCCCTGTCACAACGCCACTAGGGGAAAGGGAGAAACTGAACAATATTTCCCATCTGCCGATGTAATGATCGGAGACCATAACCTAAAATCCAACCTGGTGTGTATGCCCATGGAAGACTATGATGTAATTTTGGGAGCCGACTGGTTGTCGCATATGGGGTAAGTGTCGACTGTAAGAAAGGGAAGGTTACATTTAGTGACTTTCCTAAATTGGCATTCTCTGGGATTAGACATAAGAAACGGATGTCACTAGTCTCCGCTATAAAAGCCCACAACATGATGAGGAAAGGTTGTATTGCTTTCCTAGTCGCCGTAGTAGTGGAAAAGAAGGGTTCCAAGATAGAAGATATACATATAGTACAGGACTACCCAGATGTATTCCCCGAAGACCTGCCAGGGATTCCCCCTGAACGAGATGTCAACTTCGCCATTGAGCTGATTCCTGGAGCCGCACCGGTATCACGTCAACCGTACCGGATGTCACCTGCCGAGCTAAAGGAATCGAAGGTGCAACTGATGGAGCTACTAGAAAAGGGGTTCATCAGACCTAGTACTTCACCATGGGGAGCTCCTGTGCTATTCGTAAAGAAGAAAGATGGATCGATGAGGCTGTGCATCAACTATCGACAACTCAATCAGCTTACCGTCAAGAACAAATACCCATTGCCTAGGGTCGATGAACTATTCGACCAAATTTCTGGAGCGCAGTATTTCTCCAAGATCGATCTTCGATCTGGCTATCGCCAAATGAGGATCAACGATGACGATATTTTCAAAACGGCTTTCAGGAGCAGATATGGACATTATGAATTCATTGTTATGCCTTTTGGTTTAACCAATGCTCCTGCAGCCTTTATGCAACTCATGAACAGCATATATCGGCCATACCTCGACAAGTTCGTGGTCGTCTTTATCGACGACATCCTCGTATACTCCAAGACCAAGGAGGAGCATGAAGAACACCTCAAGACAGCACTACAAGTTTTGCGAGACACAAGCTGTATACAAAGCTTAGTAATTGTGAATTCTGGCTCGAAGAAGTATCCTTCTTGGGCCATGTCATCTCAAAGAACGGCATCTCCGTTGATCCCTCCAAAGTCGAAGCTGTACTCAACTGGGAGAGACCAACTAACGTCACCGAGATCAGAAGCTTCCTAGGACTGGCTGGCTACTACAGGCGGTTCATCAAGGACTTCTCAAGGATCGCCGTTCCTCTCACACGTCTGACATGAAAGGAAAATCCGTACTCCTGGAGTAAAGAGTGTGAGAAAAGTTTCCAAACTCTCAAAGACTGTCTTACCTCAGCACCTATTCTCACTCTACCAATAGAGGGAGAAGGTTTCTCTGTTTACACCGATGCCTTAGGAATTGGGCTAGGTTGTGTACTCATGCAAAAGGAAGGTCATCGCCTATTCTTCAAGACAACTGAAGACACATGAAGTCAACTACCCTATACATGATCTCGAGCTAGCTGCTGTGGTCTTCGCCTTGAAAATTTGGAGACATTATCTATATGGCGAGCAATTCACTGTGTACTCAGACCATGAAAGTCTGAAGTATTTATTCTCTCAGAAGGAACTCAATATGAGACAAAGAAGATGGCTAGAATACCTAAAAGATTTCGACTTCAGCATCCAATATCATCCAGGCAAGGGAAATGTCGTGGCTGATGCACTTAGTATGAAGCCGATGGCATCTGTTGCGAGTCTAGTCCTTGGCGAGATGCAACTACTAGAACAATTCACAAGGTTAGACTTAACCATTGAACATAGTGATGATCGAGTCTTGGTTGCTAATATCAAAATTCAATCCGACTTGCTAGAAGAGATCAAAGCCCAACAAGACAATGATCTGTCCTTAGTCCACATCAAGGAAACTCTAGCCGAAGGGCGGACTTTGCTATGACCGAAGATGGAAGGCTTGTCTTTCAAGGAAGACATGCGTTCCTGACAATGAAGAATTGAAGAGAAAGCTAATGGATGAATCCCACAGGACAAAGTACACCATTTATCCTGGAGGTACCAAAATGTATCAAGACATGAAAAGAACGTTTTGGTGGCCGAACATGAAGAGAGAGGTAGCCGAGCATGCTGCTCACTGCCTTACTTGCCAACAAGTAAAAGCGGAACACCTGCGCCCTGCGGGTGTACTCAGACCACTCGATATTCTAGAATGGAAATGGGAAAGCATTGGCATGGACTTCATCATGGGTTTACCCAAGACTCGTGGTGGGCTCGATGCCATATGGGTCATTGTGGACCGACTAACCAAATCTACCCACTTTCTGCCTATAAAGAGTAAGTGGTCAGTGGAGGTACTAGCTGCCTTATATGTCAAAGAGATTGTAAGACTACATGGCATTCCATCATCTATTATTTCGGATCGAGATCCGAGATTCACATCTCACTTTTGGAAAGGGCTGCAAGGTGCACTGGGTACTAAACTCAACTTTAGTACCACATTCCATCCACAAACCGATGGGCAAACCGAAAGAACCAACCAAATAGTGGAAGACATGTTGAGAGCTTGCACTATAGATTTCCAAGGTTATTGGAATGAGCACCTACCACTAATCGAGTTCACCTATAACAACAGTTATCAGGCGAGCATTAAGATGCACCATTCGAAGCGCTCTACGGAAGGAACTGTAGATCTCCTGCATGTTGGAATGAGGTTGGAGAACAACAATGGCTAGCCCAGACATGGTGCAACGGACAACAAAGGACATTCAGGTAATCAGAGATCGGCTCAAGATTGCCCAATCCAGACAGAAGAGCTACGCCGACAAAAGAAGGCGAGATCTGGAATTTCAAGTAGGTGATCATGTATTTCTAAAAGTGTCACCTACTCGCGGCATCCAAAGATTTGGTGTAAAGGGAAAGCTCAGCCCTAGATTCATCGGTCCTTTTGAAGTACTCAAAAGGGTTGGAGAGGTTGCATATCGCTGGCGTTGCCACCGGATCTGTCATGTGTACACAATGTGTTCCATGTTTCCATGCTTAGGAAATATGTGTACGACCCCACACACATCATTCGCCATGAGAAGTTGGTGTTGAACAAAGATGTGACATACGAAGAGAAGCCAGTCAAGATACTGGAACGGAGGTACAACAACTCAGAAATCGTCCCATTCACATGGTGAAGGTCTTATGGAATAACTGCGGAGTGGAAGAAGCCACATGGGAATCAAAACGAATTATCAGACGCAACTACCCTGTTCTATTCGGTAAGCCATTCCCTCCTGTGAGGTCATATGAATTTGGGGACCAAATTCTTTTAAGAGGGGGAGGATGTAGCAACCTGAATTTTTGAGAAAAATAAAAATTTAAATAATAAATTAAAAACTCAGCTAAAGGATATTCAAGAAAAGAGTATTAAATAAAACCCATTAAATGGAAAACAGTAATGGGCTTTGCTTAATGGATCCTCTAGAACTTATTGGGTCAAAATATGAATTTACAAATAGGAAATAAAAAGAAAATACCGTAAATTCGGAGTCTTAATATCTCCTAAATAGAAAAGGATTCTTTAAGCATTAAAAGAGGCAATAAGAGTTGGAATTGGATTCCTAAACCTACCCCATATAGTCTAGCACAAATTTAGATCCCATCCTAACCTAAATAGAGGTTGGAAAGCAAGAAAGGAAGGTTGGAGTTAGGAAATCTCGTAATTAAGAGGAATTTGAGTAGTAGTAGGAATAGGAACTTATATTTATATAAATACACCTCTTAAACCCTCTTGGCCGACCCTAGCTAATTGCCAAAGGTTGTTGGATGTGGAGAAGAGGCCAAGGAGGAGAGAATCTTGTGGGGAGAAGGAGTTCTTGGAGATTTTAACCCTAGAAGACAAATCGAGTCAAAGGTAGGCATTCTCACGAGCATAAACCATGAAACTTTTTCTGTAGGATGTCTCGTCTATCAGAAGCAAAAGCCCTTTGGTTTCGTAATTTTCCAACGAGCATATCCTTTGTTCTTGATTTTTCATGTTCTGCAACTTACATGACCCCGACCTCTTCTTAACTATTGATCTCCTTGTATACTCAACCCCATGCTACGAGATTTTTACTGTAGGAACTGATGCATGTTAGGCATCGTTTGCCCCTAAAAGCCCTAATTTTTGTTGAGCATGTTGCTCGAATTAAATCAATCTTGCACTCTATATCATGTTCTGTGTTACTCGTTATTGTTCATGCTCAAACCATGTTCAAACCATGCTCTCTCTCTAATTCCCATTTACTGGAAGTAGTTTCATTTGCCCCTGGTTTCATGATTTTTCATCGTGTATACAATTAGTTATGATTTTTTGAACGACTCTGTATCAAAATCTGATATTTCTGGACCGCAATCCAAGACAGAGCAGAACTCTGTCAAACTCAGTCCACGGACCTGAGAACACGACGGCCCGACAGGTCGCGTTCTCAAGCCCATCGCGACGCTTCATCCTGTCGCATTCTGAACGCGACAGTACCCTACGTAGCGTTCTGGTCTTCTGTCCTGGTAGCCCTGTCGCAACCCTTTTCAGGCCTTGTTGTGATCTGCCCTGACCTTGTCGCTACCCTTACTGGCCTACGTCGCGTTCACAAGATTTTGCATGAAAACCCATAAAATTTGTTACTCTCACTTTCAAAATATTCTTATGCCTTTTTAACGATACACGCAGTAAAAACACTTGTTTTAAAAGGAGCTATATTAAATGCTTTAAAATACATATTCACGACTTCTTTTCTGTCTATGATTTCTCTTACACATGCACACACATGAACCATCCATATATGGCTGAAATCTGGCATAAAATATCTCATAGTGTATCTGGTAATTTATTGCAATAAAGTATATTAATTGCCCTATTTTAAAGGACTTGTATTCGTTTCTTGCGTTGTTCATATACCGATATCGACGCTCCACTGTTCTAGAATTCCTCTAGAACGTTGAGCACTTGTTTCTATATACACACTTTCTTGGCTTGGACAAACTCTCCGTCGGATGCTCCTTCTGTCGGACTAGTGAGTCTTTGTTCAAGGCCTCCGTAAGTCTCCTCTGATCATGGATTCCCACATGGTCGACGAGCTGGTTGTACCCTAACACCTATTACACCCTTTAGGGATCAATATGGTCCAAACGGCTATTAGAAGTTCGCTCTCATCTCGAATCATGCCGGACCTCTGGACCTGTGCTTAATATGGCCCGTGGTAGGGTCGTGAGTTCCACCTGACTGTCAAAACCATGTGCGCGTGTTGTGCAACTGTTACTATCGCCTGTTTACTCCGAGAGTTACGTGCATTGTCCCTTAGCCCTCATCTATACTCTACTCGCTCATCTATTGACGTTCACTCTACTATCTCGTCTATTCATCTAGTACTCTCATCTATTTCTTGGTACTCTATTTGGCCGTTAAATTGATTGTCTACGATAAAAATCATGACTATACTAAGCAACATTATAAGGGCTCGGTCTGGTCCTTGGGAGGAGCACCTGAAAGGCTATAACTCGCGGGGGTCTAATGATCAGGGTGATGGCATACACCTAACGCATGAACATGCAAGATTCGATCTATGGCAATCAATTAATCAAACAGTCAATTATTGGTTTACTTGAATCTCGTGGTTGAAGGAATATGACCAACACTTGCTATCATGACTTGTGCACTGAAGTGCAACTTTACTTGTTGTCTTGTTATACGGCCAATCTGATATCAAAACTTGTCGTGCTATACTCTCGTGCATTGTGCTATTGTCCCTCGTTTTTGTATACCAGTACTTTCTATATGTTTCTCATTATTCTCTCTAGTTATCCTGCTTTATAAGACATTAATCACTTAACGTATGCTTGATCCTGAGATTTAAGTCCTACTGGGCGTTATCGCTCACCCTGTGTTATTTGTCGTTGTGTTCTCAGGTGAGACTGAGGATGAACCATTCACTCAAGAGGACGGAACGACCTGGAGTGATGTCTTGAGTACCCTAGCATCATATTGCTATGTTTAGCGTTGTAGTAGTTAGGTTTGAAGTTTAGTCTTTTACTTTCTTTCAATGTAATTGGGCCCTATAGATTGGCTCTGATATTAGTGGTTGTAACTAGGCATTGAAATGTATTAATGAATGAATTTGCTTTAGTATTATTCATTGTGCAATGGTTTGATGTCTAGCACTCGCTCTATACCCGTTCACCTGCAACTGTCTCGCGTTCCGATATTCCGCGTCGAGGCGTGACAGTTTTGTGGTATCAAAGCCTAGGTTATTCTTAAGTGTAGGATGGTCTAGGTTAACTTGCCTCGACTAGAGTCAATTATCCACCTATGTGAGTTGAGGTTAGAGCCAAGGGTAACTAGCTAAAATAAACTCACACACACACCAACTTAGTGCAATCATGATATCTTACATTAAAATTTCTCTTTTTGAAGGAACTTAAAACATAGCAATGGCAGCAGAGCGTGCACAACTCCGTGACATGCAACAAACTATCCAGTAGCTCACTCAAGCTCTACTTCAGGCTGCTGGAGCTCGTGGAAACCAAGGAGCCGGAGATCTGCATAGGAATTTCCGCAACTTGAACCCGCCCCATTTTAGTGGGACTACTGATCCCGACGAGGCAGAGAACTGGATGAAGGAGGTAGAACGCATATTTCGCGTCATGCAATGCACGGATGGTGATGAGTTACTACTGGCAACTTTTCAACTAGAAAGGGACGCCCATGCATGGTGGGAATCTGTGGAGGCCACCAGGGCCGATGCACAGTTCACCTGAGCAGAATTCAAGGAGCATTTTAACTCCAAATACTTCTCTGAAAGGATTTAGGAGAGGAAGGCCTCCGAGTTTGCTGCACTGAAATAGAGGCACCTTACGATCGCGGAGTATGAAGCGCAATTCTCCCGATTGGCACGTTATGCCAATCATCTACTCAACACAAAAAAGATGAAGGCGAGGAGATTTCTTAATGGACTCAAGTCTTCATACATTACACAACATGCTCCACTCGACATCCAGACTTATGCCGAGATGGTAAAGAAGGCACAACTGCTGGATGATGCGACCGACCTTACCGATCGCATTAAGGGTAGACTGGTCATAAAGGAACCAACATCGAGTTCCTCAAGCAAGCCCACAAATGACAAAAAACGGTCGTTCAACATCACGGGAGGGCCGAATCAAGAAGGAAGCTCAAGATACCTACTACCCCAAACACCGACAAGACCAAGTGCGAGCATTATGACAAACATGGTCATACTGCTGCTGAGTGCTGGAGAAAAGTAGGCGCTTGCCTACACTGCGGGAATCGCAATCATCGCATTTCCGAGTGCCCTGTGCTGAAGGAGCAAGAGAAAGCGAAATGCCCTAATGGGCAAAAGAAGCCTGGCTGACTGCAAGCTGTCCAGGAAGTGGAGCCCACCGAGGAGGGTGGAATCGTAGAAGGTATCCTTCAAGTTTTCTCTCTATCAGCATTCGTTTTATTTGATACTGGAGCAACCCATTCATTTATATCTCAAAACTTTGCTGATACTGTGAATGCTAAACCTATATCCATGGGTTGTGAGTTCCCTGTCACAACGCCACTAGGGGAAAGGGAGAAACTGAACAAATATTTCCCATCTGCCGATGTAATGATCGGAGACCATAACCTAAAATCCAACCTGGTGTGTATGCCCATGGAAGACTATGATGTAATTTTGGGAGCCGACTGGTTGTCCGCATATGGGGTAAGTGTCGACTGTAAGAAAGGGAAGGTTACATTTAGTGACTTTCCTAAATTGGCATTCTCTGGGATTAGACATAAGAAACGGATGTCACTAGTCTCCGCTATAAAAGCCCACAACATGATGAGGAAAGGTTGTATTGCTTTCCTAGTCGCCGTAGTAGTGGAAAAGAAGGTTCCAAGATAGAAGATATACATAGTACAGGACTACCCAGATGTATTCCCCGAAGACCTGCCAGGGATTCCCCCTGAACGAGATGTCAACTTCGCCATTGAGCTGATTCCTGGAGCCGCACCGGTATCACGTCAACCGTACCGGATGTCACCTGCCGAGCTAAAGGAATCGAAGGTGCAACTGATGGAGCTACTAGAAAAGGGGTTCATCAGACCTAGTACTTCACCATGGGGAGCTCCTGTGCTATTCGTAAAGAAGAAAGATGGATCGATGAGGCTGTGCATCAACTATCGACAACTCAATCAGCTTACCGTCAAGAACAAATACCCATTGCCTAGGGTCGATGAACTATTCGACCAAATTTCTGGAGCGCAGTATTTCTCCAAGATCGATCTTCGATCTGGCTATCGCCAAATGAGGATCAACGATGACGATATTTTCAAAACGGCTTTCAGGAGCAGATATGGACATTATGATTCATTGTTATGCCTTTTGGTTTAACCAATGCTCCTGCAGCCTTTATGCAACTCATGAACAGCATATATCGGCCATACCTCGACAAGTTCGTGGTCGTCTTTATCGACGACATCCTCGTATACTCCAAGACCAAGGAGGAGCATGAAGAACACCTCAAGACAGCACTACAAGTTTTGCGAGACAACAAGCTGTATACAAAGCTTAGTAATTGTGAATTCTGGCTCGAAGAAGTATCCTTCTTGGGCCATGTCATCTCAAAGAACGGCATCTCCGTTGATCCCTCCAAAGTCGAAGCTGTACTCAACTGGGAGAGACCAACTAACGTCACCGAGATCAGAAGCTTCCTAGGACTGGCTGGCTACTACAGGCGGTTCATCAAGGACTTCTCAAGGATCGCCGTTCCTCTCACACGTCTGACATGAAAGGAAAATCCGTACTCCTGGAGTAAAGAGTGTGAGAAAAGTTTCCAAACTCTCAAAGACTGTCTTACCTCAGCACCTATTCTCACTCTACCAATAGAGGGAGAAGGTTTCTCTGTTTACACCGATGCCTTAGGAATTGGGCTAGGTTGTGTACTCATGCAAAAGGAGAAGGTCATCGCCTATTCTTCAAGACAACTGAAGACACATGAAGTCAACTACCCTATACATGATCTCGAGCTAGCTGCTGTGGTCTTCGCCTTGAAAATTTGGAGACATTATCTATATGGCGAGCAATTCACTGTGTACTCAGACCATGAAAGTCTGAAGTATTTATTCTCTCAGAAGGAACTCAATATGAGACAAAGAAGATGGCTAGAATACCTAAAAGATTTCGACTTCAGCATCCAATATCATCCAGGCAAGGGAAATGTCGTGGCTGATGCACTTAGTATGAAGCCGATGGCATCTGTTGCGAGTCTAGTCCTTGGCGAGATGCAACTACTAGAACAATTCACAAGGTTAGACTTAACCATTGAACATAGTGATGATCGAGTCTTGGTTGCTAATATCAAAATTCAATCCGACTTGCTAGAAGAGATCAAAGCCCAACAAGACAATGATCTGTCCTTAGTCCACATCAAGGAAACTCTAGCCGAAAGGGCGGACTTTGCTATGACCGAAGATGGAAGGCTTGTCTTTCAAGGAAGGACATGCGTTCCTGACAATGAAGAATTGAAGAGAAAGCTAATGGATGAATCCCACAGGACAAAGTACACCATTTATCCTGGAGGTACCAAAATGTATCAAGACATGAAAAGAACGTTTTGGTGGCCGAACATGAAGAGAGAGGTAGCCGAGCATGCTGCTCACTGCCTTACTTGCCAACAAGTAAAAGCGGAACACCTGCGCCCTGCGGGTGTACTCAGACCACTCGATATTCTAGAATGGAAATGGGAAAGCATTGGCATGGACTTCATCATGGGTTTACCCAAGACTCGTGGTGGGCTCGATGCCATATGGGTCATTGTGGACCGACTAACCAAATCTACCCACTTTCTGCCTATAAAGAGTAAGTGGTCAGTGGAGGTACTAGCTGCCTTATATGTCAAAGAGATTGTAAGACTACATGGCATTCCATCATCTATTATTTCGGATCGAGATCCGAGATTCACATCTCACTTTTGGAAAGGGCTGCAAGGTGCACTGGGTACTAAACTCAACTTTAGTACCACATTCCATCCACAAACCGATGGGCAAACCGAAAGAACCAACCAAATAGTGGAAGACATGTTGAGAGCTTGCACTATAGATTTCCAAGGTTATTGGAATGAGCACCTACCACTAATCGAGTTCACCTATAACAACAGTTATCAGGCGAGCATTAAGATGCACCATTCGAAGCGCTCTACGGAAGGAACTGTAGATCTCCTGCATGTTGGAATGAGGTTGGAGAACAACAATGGCTAGGCCCAGACATGGTGCAACGGACAACAAAGGACATTCAGGTAATCAGAGATCGGCTCAAGATTGCCCAATCCAGACAGAAGAGCTACGCCGACAAAAGAAGGCGAGATCTGGAATTTCAAGTAGGTGATCATGTATTTCTAAAAGTGTCACCTACTCGCGGCATCCAAAGATTTGGTGTAAAGGGAAAGCTCAGCCCTAGATTCATCGGTCCTTTTGAAGTACTCGAAAGGGTTGGAGAGGTTGCATATCGGCTGGCGTTGCCACCGGATCTGTCATGTGTACACAATGTGTTCCATGTTTCCATGCTTAGGAAATATGTGTACGACCCCACACACATCATTCGCCATGAGAAGTTGGTGTTGAACAAAGATGTGACATACGAAGAGAAGCCAGTCAAGATACTGGAACGGAAGGTACAACAACTCAGAAATCGTCCCATTCACATGGTGAAGGTCTTATGGAATAACTGCGGAGTGGAAGAAGCCACATGGGAATCAAAACGAATTATCAGACGCAACTACCCTGTTCTATTCGGTAAGCCATTCCCTCCTGTGAGGTCATATGAATTTGGGGACCAAATTCTTTTAAGAGGGGGAGGATGTAGCAACCTGAATTTTTGAGAAAAATAAAAATTTAAATAATAAATTAAAAACTCAGCTAAAGGGATATTCAAGGAAAAGAGTATTAAATAAAACCCATTAAATGGAAAACAGTAATGGGCTTTGCTTAATGGATCCTCTAGAACTTATTGGGTCAAAATATGAATTTACAAATAGGAAATAAAAAGAAAATACCGTAAATTCGGAGTCTTAATATCTCCTAAATAGAAAAGGATTCTTTAAGCATTAAAAGAGGCAATAAGAGTTGGAATTGGATTCCTAAACCTACCCCATATAGTCTAGCACAAATTTAGATCCCATCCTAACCTAAATAGAGGTTGGAAAGCAAGAAAGGAAGGTTGGAGTTAGGAAATCTCGTAATTAAGAGGAATTTGAGTAGTAGTAGGAATAGGAACTTATATTTATATAAATACACCTCTTAAACCCTCTTGGCCGACCCTAGCTAATTGCCAAAGGTTGTTGGATGTGGAGAAGAGGCCAAGGAGGAGAGAATCTTGTGGGGAGAAGGAGTTCTTGGAGATTTTAACCCTAGAAGACAAATCGAGTCAAGGTAGGCATTCTCACGAGCATAAACCATGAAACTTTTTCTGTAGGATGTCTCGTCTATCAGAAGCAAAAGCCCTTTGGTTTCGTAATTTTCCAACGAGCATATCCTTTGTTCTTGATTTTTCATGTTCTGCAACTTACATGACCCCGAACCTCTTCTTAACTATTGATCTCCTTGTATACTCAACCCCATGCTACGAGATTTTTACTGTAGGAACTGATGCATGTTAGGCATCGTTTGCCCCTAAAAGCCCTAATTTTTGTTGAGCATGTTGCTCGAATTAAATCAATCTTGCACTCTATATCATGTTCTGTGTTACTCGTTATTGTTCATGCTCAAACCATGTTCAAACCATGCTCTCTCTCTAATTCCCATTTACTGGAAGTAGTTTCATTTGCCCCTGGTTTCATGATTTTTCATCGTGTATACAATTAGTTATGATTTTTTGAACGACTCTGTATCAAAATCTGATATTTCTGGACCGCAATCCAAGACAGAGCAGAACTCTGTCAAACTCAGTCCACGGACCTGAGAACACGACGGCCCGACAGGTCGCGTTCTCAAGCCCATCGCGACGCTTCATCCTGTCGCATTCTGAACGCGACAGTACCCTACGTAGCGTTCTGGTCTTCTGTCCTGGTAGCCCTGTCGCAACCCTTTTCAGGCCTTGTTGTGATCTGCCCTGACCTTGTCGCTACCCTTACTGGCCTACGTCGCGTTCACAAGATTTTGCATGAAAACCCATAAAATTTGTTACTCTCACTTTCAAAAATATTCTTATGCCTTTTTAACGATACACGCAGTAAAAACACTTGTTTTTAAAGGAGCTATATTAATGCTTTAAAATACATATTCACGACTTCTTTTCTGTCTATGATTTCTCTTACACATGCACACACATGAACCATCCATATATGGCTGAAATCTGGCATAAAATATCTCATAGTGTATCTGGTAATTTATTGCAATAAAGTATATTAATTGCCCTATTTTAAAGGACTTGTATTCGTTTCTTGCGTTGTTCATATACCGATATCGACGCTCCACTGTTCTAGAATTCCTCTAGAACGTTGAGCACTTGTTTCTATATACACACTTTCTTGGCTTGGACAAACTCTCCGTCGGATGCTCCTTCTGTCGGACTAGTGAGTCTTTGTTCAAGGCCTCCGTAAGTCTCCTCTGATCATGGATTCCCACATGGTTGACGAGCCGGTTGTACCCTAACACCTATTACACCCTTTAGGGATCAATATGGTCCAAACGGCTATTAGAAGTTCGCTCTCATCTCGAATCATGCCGGACCTCTGGACCTGTGCTTAATATGGCCCGTGGTAGGGTCGTGAGTTCCACCTGACTGTCAAAACCATGTGCGCGTGTTGTGCAACTGTTACTATCGCCTGTTTACTCGGAGAGTTACGTGCATTGTCCCTTAGCCCTCATCTATACTCTACTCGCTCATCTATTGACGTTCACTCTACTATCTCGTCTATTCATCTAGTACTCTCATCTATTTCTTGGTACTCTATTTGGCCGTTAAATTGATTGTCTACGATAAAAATCATGACTATACTAAGCAACATTATAAGGGCTCGGTCTGGTCCTTGGGAGGAGCACCTGAAAGGCTATAACTCGCGGGGGTCTAATGATCAGGGTGATGGCATACACCTAACGCATGAACATGCAAGATTCGATCTATGGCAATCAATTAATCAAACAGTCAATTATTGGTTTACTTGAATCTCGTGGTTGAAGGAATATCGACCAACACTTGCTATCATGACTTGTGCACTGAAGTGCAACTTTACTTGTTGTCTTGTTATACGGCCAATCTGATATCAAAACTTGTCGTGCTATACTCTCGTGCATTGTGCTATTGTCCCTCGTTTTTGTATACCAGTACTTTCTATATGTTTCTCATTATTCTCTCTAGTTATCCTGCTTTATAAGACATTAATCACTTAACGCATGCTTGATCCTGAGATTTAAGTCCTACTGGGCGTTATCGCTCACCCTGTGTTATTTGTCGTTGTGTTCTCAGGTGAGACTGAGGATGAACCATTCACTCAAGAGGACGAGAACGACCTGGAGTGATGTCTTGAGTACCCTAGCATCATATTGCTATGTTTAGCGTTGTAGTAGTTAGGTTTGAAGTTTAGTCTTTTACTTTCTTTCAATGTAATTGGGCCCTATAGATTGGCTCTGATATTAGTGGTTGTAACTAGGCATTGAAATGTATTAATGAAATGAATTTGCTTTAGTATTATTCATTGTGCAATGGTTTGATGTCTAGCACTCACTCTATACCCGTTCACCTGCAACTATCTCGCGTTCCGATATTCCACGTCGGGGCGTGACAATGTTCTTCCAGACAAATCCCCATGTGTTGGAGTTGGTGATCTTTGCCAACGGCTCAGCCTCGACCCACTTCGTGAAGTAGTCAATGCCGATGATGAGGAACTTCCACTGACCTAAGGCCAAGGGGAAGGGGCCGAGAATATCCATTCCCCATTGCGCTAAAGGGCCACACGGCCGACAAGGAAGTGAGGCTTTCTGGTGGTTGGCAATCTACCTTGCTGAGGACTTGACATTGATGGCACCTCTTGATGTAGCCCTCGGAGTCCTTCAGCATGGTCAACCACCAATAGCCTTGTTGAGTCACTCACCGAACCAACGGCCAAGCACTTGTGTGACTTCCGCAGCTACCCTCATGCACCTTGCGTACGATCCCTTCGGCCTAGTTAGGGCCGACACAATGAAGGTGTGGGTACTCGAAGTTCTTTCTATAAAGAACGTCTCCCATCAGGAAGAACCTTGGAGCTTGTTGCCTCATCTTCAGCACTTCATCCTGATCTTATGAGAGTAGTCCATCTCAGATGTACTCTACAATCGGAGTCATCTAGGTCGGCCTTGCTTCTGCACAGAGAACATCTGCCGAGGCCCCCACAGAAGGCTCGCAAAGCTACTCGATGAGTACCGTGGCTCTGAAGTAGTGCTCGGATGCCGCCACGTACTACGAGAGTGCGTCGTCCTATGAGTTGTCGACCCTCGTGATCTTCTGAAGCTCGGACGAGTCGAACTCTTCCATCAACCTGAGCACCTCGTTCATGTACTGTGTGAGCCTCTCCTCTTGCACTTCAAAATCCTTTGTGACATGGATGACGATGAGCTGAGAGTCACAGTAGACTATGACCTGAGTGTCTCCCAGCGACTTCGTCATTTGAAGTCCTGAGATGATAGCCTCATACTTGACCACATTATTTGAAGTTGAGAAGCCAAATTGCATTGCATACCTAAAGACGAGGCCTTCTGGAGAGTGGAGGATGACACCACCTCTGTTGCCCTGGGAACTCGATGCTCCATCCACGAAGACCTTATAACCCGAATTGACGTCCTCTTGTTCAGCGGGTCTCACCATACCTTTAGAGATGAAGTCGGTGAGACCTTGAGCCTTGATGGCGACCAGCGGCTTGTAGGCAATATCAAACTCGCCGAACTCAATAGCCCACTTCTCCAATCTCCCGAGGCCTCGGGATGACCATGCGCCTGCTTGATTGGGACGTCATCAAGGGCGACAATCCTATGGGCTTGGAAATAAGGTCAGAGCCATCGTGAAGCCATGATGAGTGCATAACTCATTTTCTCTAGGTCGGAGTAGTGCTGCTCGACTCCTTGCAATGCTCTGCTCGAGTAGTATACCGACAAGTGTTGTCATCCCTCCTCTCGCACCAACATCGAGCTAATTGAGTGGTTGGTGGATGAGAGGTATAATAGAAACTCCTCTCCAGGCTGAGGCTTGCTAAGCATGGGTACGCTTTCCAGATGTGCCTTGAGCTCGTCAAAGGCCTTCTGGCATGCGTCATCCCACTCAAACTGACCCTTCCTTAGCATGTCGAAGAGCAGTCTGCAGTGTTCCACCAGCCTCAACATGAACCTGCTTAAGGTCGTGACCTAACCATTAAGCCTTTGCACCTCCTTGATGATCCTTGGTGCTGACATGTCGAGGATCGCCTGCACTTTTTTGGGGTTGATGTTGATTGCTCGACAAGAGACAAGGTAGCTGAGGAAATTTCTAGCCCAGACTTTGAAGATGCACTTCTGGAGATTTAGCTTCATCCTGTACTGCTGCAAGATCTCGAAGGTCTCGGCCAGGTGACGAACATGATCCTTGGATCGTCGGCTCTTGACCAGCATGTCGTTGATGTATATCTCCATCGTCTTCCTGATCTGAGACTCGATCATCCTGTTGACGAGCCGTTGGTACGTTGCTTCTGCATTCTTTAGTCCGAAAGGCATTTGGGTAAAACAATATAGACCTTTCTCTGTGATGAAAGATGTCTTCTCCTCATCCTCAGGCACCATCCTAATATGATGGTACCCTGAGTAGGCATTGAGGAAGCTGAGGAGCTCGTGACTCGTTGTGGAGTCGACAAGCTAGTCGATGCGAGGTAGCGAGAAGTTGTCCTTCGGGCACGCCTTATTGAGGTCGGGGAAGTCAACGCACATGAGCCACTTCCCGTTTGCCTTCCTCACCTGGACAGCGTTCGCAACCCACTATGATAGAGGACATTGAGAACCATCCCCGCACGCAGGTATTTCCCGAGGCCATTGTCCATGGCCTCCTGTCGATTAGCTGACGAAGACCACTTCTTCTGCTTTACAGGTTGGATGTCAAGATTGACGTTCAAGTGATGCTGAATGACCTTAGGGTCGATCCCCAGTAGTCGTCCTCTGACCAGGAAAAGACATCAGTGCTACACTTTAAGAAATCCACTAGCTGCCCCTCTAACTCCTGGAGCTCGGCACCGACGACCTATGCCTTGTCCTCCGAGATCTACACCTGTTTTGTCTGCTTGGCAGGCTCACCTCTCTCCAAGCTCTCCTCAGGGATAGATTCATACTCAGAAATCATAGGTTCCTTAGCCTTAATAAAGTTTAGATAGCAATGTTGGGCCTCAGTCTGGTTCCCTATGACCTCGTCGATCCTGTAGGCATTGAGAACTTTAGTTTTGGGTAGTAGATTGATGGGACTCCCCCTAATTTTCCCAACAGGCTCCGACCAAATATTGTGTTGTAGGCCGACTTCACCTTGACCACAAGGAAGTTGACCTCAACCGTTACATGGCGTGGTCGGGTGCCGAGGGTGACTTTTAGCATGATCGAGCCCTCAACACTCACTAGTGTCCAACTAAACCCAAAGAGGGGGGTAGCGACCAGCTTGACTCGGAGCTCAGCTCGGTCATCTTTACAAAATAATCATAAAACAGAACATCGAGGGCTGCTCCATTATCAACTAAAATATGGTGTACATCATACCCATCGACGTCAGTGTGCACTACCAGCGCATCATCATGGGGGACACTGAGGCCGACCAGGTCCTCATCTGAAAAGGAAATGACACCTTTTGTCACTGAGGTGCTTTACTAGAGCCCGACCCAGTCGTAATGCGTACGCCTTTCACATTCACCCACTGTCGCCCCCACCAATAGACCCGCCTGTGAGCACCAGGACAACTCCCTTGCCCCGAGGTTTGTTCTTCTCCTCGTTGGAGTAGGCAGGTTTTAGCTTTCCATCCATGACGTCCTTGCCGATGATGCCACACTTCAGCATGTCTGCGATCTCAACCTTGAGACTTCAGCACTGGTCGGTTGTGTGCTCGAAGTCTCTATGGTAGTCGATGTACTGGATGGCCCCCTGCCTCGACGGAGGCTTTGTCATCAGCTTGGGGTGCTAGAACCCCAACAACTTCTTGATGATGGGCAGGACCTCGAAGGGAAGCCTGCCGAACTAAGGTAGGTCTTTGCTTTTACGAGGGTCATTGGGGAGGCAGTTTCGATCTGATCAACATGGAGCATCGGGCCGAGAAGACTCCTCTCTCTTTGTCTTCTTCGGGGCTGGCCTGCTTGGCAGGTCGGCTCAGCTTGCTAGCGGCCCCGAGCGTCGACTCCAATCGCACATACTTTTGCATGCAGGAGAGGAGGTCGGCCGGACTCATATGGGGCTTCTTGGCGATTGACGCCACAAAGGGAGTGTTGTAGCAGACCCGTGTGAGTATGTTGACCACTGTTCGTAAATCAAGGTCAATCATCTTCATGACCTCGAGTTGGAACTTCTTAGCGTAGTCGTGAAAGAGCTCGTCTTCTTTCTGTGTGACTAACCACAAGTCGTCAGTGCACAGAGAGTGCTGCACTGTGTTGTAGGATGGTCGAGGAAGCATTGTGCCAAGTCAGTGAAGCCTGTCACCAAGCTCGCTGGAAGCACCTTGAACCATTGAAGCGCAGTGTCATCTAGAGTGAACATGAAAGCATGACACCTCAAGGCATCCAAGATGTTCACCATCACTACCTGACGCTGGAAGTGGTCCAGATGGTGAACGGGGTTCGTCTTCCCATTGTACCACCGGAACTTCGAAAGCTGCAGCTTCGATGGGATTGGGGCCGACGTGATCTCCTCGACGAACGATGAGGAGGATAGGAGAGTCACGACCGAGGGGGCGTAAGTACCGCACTGCAGGGCCTCAATCTTCCTATTCATCTTGAGGAGGTCGTCCCTCCACCGAGGTTCAACGGCTAGAGTGCCTGCCCCGACAGGCATGATGTCACGCCCCGACATTTAGCAGCAAAATTAAATATCGGGATGTGTGAACGATACAAATATAAGTATCACAGTCAAGTAACTCAGAGTAACAATTAAATAGAACAACATACTTGAGACATTAATATTGCCAGCTACAATACTCTTTATTTCATTTCCAATCAACTAATTAAAACCTTACATCAGTCGAGCCAACCATAGGACTCATTATTCAAATTACATAATAAACTAAATGAAAATGTATCATCATTACATGTGCGAGTCAACATCTATTCCCAATCCTTCATCTCCACAAGTGACGGGTGCTCTTCACTCAAGCCCTACCCCATCAGTGTCCACGAATTCTTCATCACTACCTGAAATGTTTAGGATGATAGGGTGAGCAACTAGCCCAGTAGGATTTACATCTCAAGGTGCAGGCACTAATATACATGATTAACATTTTAAATAAGCAGGATATTAACAGGAACATGATGACTATGCATGTATTTCTAACAAGTCAAATGGCTGAATAGAACGAATATCATAATGAATCAAATACTTACTTTCCTATGTATTGGACAAGTAATTCAAGAATAGAATCGTATCACAAGGATTGGCCATATTCACACAGATATCACATATTCACATGATCGAACGTATCTTATCAAACTTATCATATCAATGAAGGCACATTCACACAAATCTTGCACACATATCAGTGTCATGACAAGCACCACAAGTCCATACTCCCACAGTTAATAAGTACGATGGGATGCTCCACCCCAGGACCAGATAGGGCCCTTATTGCACAGACATTAGTCAAATGGACCGAGGTCCCAAATTGTGCTGATCAAACATATACATCTTATGGCCACAGATTTCCAATAACAAGTTCATAGCAAGAAGACATGATCATTTATAGAGTTCAAGGTATGACAAAAGCTCGAGAGATCAATTGGACAGCATAACGGCGTATCTTAGGTTCCATAATTCTTTAGTATCTTGACAAGAGGATGACTAATGACATATCATACACAATACAAGTGCTCTCTATCTCCAGGGTACTTCATGGTACAACCAGCTCGGTCTTATGAGGGAATCCACAGAGTACGGAGGCTTACGGAGGTCTTAGGGAAAGGGTCGCTAGTCTGCCAATACAGAATGACCGGTAGAGAGCTTCCAATCCCCCAAGAGGGGTGTACCTAATTGTACAAATGTGTAGGTGTCGAGTCACGTAACTTTCCTAATCATGTGTGCAATGGATGAACAAAATATGGAAACCTCGGAAGGATGTAAATAAGGAAAGTCCACATGCAACAAGCAAGTAACATAATAGGAAAGCTTAAACTAAGCAAGTCCATTCTAACATGTATTCTCCACAGATTCATATCACATCTTATTATGACAATTCCATATCAAGCTAGATCACAAGATGATAATCAAATAAATATAAGATCATTCACTTCATAATATACATTAGAATCATATTCATGTCTTTATAGTTTTCAAATAGGTTGATCACTTTTAGGCCAATGCACACTAAGTAACATGATTACAGACTAAGATAATATACATGTTTGACTAACTAACAGAAGGAACAGTCTCGGGTTGGTCTTTGAATCGCGACGGGTTCAGACGTCGCCTTTCAAAGAACCATACACAGATAAATAAGAATTGGTATAAAGGCACATAAATCGCGACGGACCTTCCTATTGCGTTTAAATCGCGATAGGATAGATGGTCGCCTTTCAGACCTGAATCGATTACCCCGATCAATTGCCTGACTAGAATCGCGACAGCCTTGTCTGTCGCATTCATAATGCGACAGATCGATATGTCGTGATGACCCGTGAATCGTGATGCTTCTCTATGTCACTTTCATGCATGGATTTCAAACTTCGGATATAAAAATAGTACGGAATCGGTTGGGCAGGAAACTGTCGAATCGCGACGGCATGTTCATGATGGGTCCAGAAACCCACACGACACATAATTTGAGGTGTCAGGGTTGACCGGTCAGACCTTGAATCATGATGGAAGACTCGGTCGCCTTCTTCTGAATCGCTACGTACCAGTACATCACGTTCATGCATGCAGAATCGCGACGTCTGGATACGTCGCGTTCTTGGATCATACCCGAAAATGCAGAAAAACGTTACAACCTTCATGATAAACCTATAACTTGAAATCTAACAACATTTAGACAAAACTCTCAACATGAAAAGTTTTTAGAACATCCAGGAGAAACGAACCATGATTTTGTTTTGATCCAAAATGACCTCGATTTGCGTAAAACACAGTAGAACTATGAAAAGCCCTAGACTTCCGTGACTTAGAGAAAATGCTTAATACGATGAATATACTTGATGGAAATTGGGAAAATAGATGCAACACAAACTAGACACGATGCTCTTTCAAATGGTATAGACTTTGTTTAGTTCTGGCTCGAGATCACCTACCTTTGAACATAGGTCGATGCAGAGCAAGGTTGAGGAAGAAGCTCAGTTTCCCAGCCGTTCTCCTCTCCTCCTGGTGCCCTAGCTTGCTCCTCACGACCCCAGCACAATGGTAAAATTCCCCTAAAAGTCTTGTGACGATCTCTTATAGTTTTAGGTTTTATTTTTAGTCCTAATGAGGCTAGGAAAGGTGGGTTGCGAATTCTACATGGCACCTTCCATGTTTTGGGATTTCTTCGCCCAATTAGAGTGGTAATGGCATTAGGAAACACCCTCCTATGGCTGGGTCCGATTTTGGTTGCCATCCATGGTTAATTACCCAAATTTTAGCCCTAATTTGCCCTTTCCTAATTTCTACATATTTAGGGTCATGACTTTTAGTGTTTATTGCCATTGAGTTTTGATCTTTGACCCATTTAGAGTTGTAATGGCCCAATATGATTAAATAGCTGATTTCCCACTTTGGGAGTTTAATCATGTCATTTATTTTATTATTGATTCACCACTTTTATTCTTCTATATTTTAAATCATTTAATTTTTTTTCGGGGTGTTACATCCTCCCCCACTAAAGAAATTTTGGTCCCCAAATTTATACATAATGATATAGCATCATACCTGAGAATAATTCTGTGTGGTTTTTCTTCATTCTCTCCTCCGTTTCCCAGGTAGCATTTGTAACTCCATCTCGACTCCATTGGACCTTCACCATAGGTATGGTACGATTCCTGAGTCGTTGTAACTTCCGATCCAGTAGCATAATTGGCTTCTCTTCATAGGTCAGATCTTCCCGAATCTCCAAGTCCTCATGGCTAATCACATGGTTGGCATTGAATAGATACTTCCTCAGCATGGATATATGGAATACATTGTGCACGTTTGCCAGTTGTGGAGGTAGTGCGAGTTTGTAAACCACCTGACCAACCCTTTCCAGAATTTCAAAAAGTCCGATAAACATGGGACTCAATTTTCCCTTGATCTCAAATCTTTGAATTCCCCTTGAAGGTGAGACCTTTAAGAAAACATGGTCACCCACTTGGAATTCCAGCTCTCTCCTTCTTTTGTCTGCATAACTTTTCTATCTTGACTGTGCTATCTTCAGACGTTCCCTAACGATCTGAACCTTCCTAACAGTCGCTTCGATTAAGTCGGGTCCAACCCATTGGTTCTCTCCAACTTCCTCCCACAAAGGAGTGATCTGCAACTCCTGCCATATAAGGCTTCAAACGGTGCCATTTTGATACTTTCCTGGTAGCTGTTGTTATATGCAAACTCCAGTAGGTACAACTGGTCATCCCATCGTCCTCTAAAATCTAGCACAATAGCACGAAGCATGTCCTCCACAATCTGATTGGTTCTTTCAGTTTGTCCATCAGTCTGAGGGTGAAAGGCAGTGCTAAAATTTAGTTTGGTACCCATTGCTGCTTGTAAACCCTTCCAGAAGTGTGAGGAAAATCTAGGGTTCCGATCTGATATTATAGTAGATGGAACCACATGCAATCTAACTACCTCTTTAACATAAAGTGCAGCCAACACATCTACTGACCATGTACTCTTAATCGGTAAGAAATGAGCCGACTTAGTCAATCGATCAACTATCACCCAGATCGCATCCATGCCACCTCTAGTCTTGGGCAATCCCATTATAAAGTCCATCCCGATGCTATCCCACTTCCATTCTGGGACTTCTAATGGTAGCAATCCACCGGCCATTCAGAAATGATCAGCCTTGACTTTCATGCATGTTAAACAATATGCCACATGGTCGGCCACATCCCTCTTCATATTCGGCCACCAATAAGACTTTTTCAAGTCTTGGTACATCTTTGTTGATCCCGGATGAATTGTGTACTTTGACTGATGAGCTTCATTTAACAACTTCTTTTTGAGTTCCCCATGATCAGGGACACATGTTCTGCCTCGGAATAGTAATCTCCCATAAGTTGCTAGAGAAAAATCCGATCTTTGTTCTAGCTTCTCTCTAATCTCGACTAAGAAGGGATCCTCTCCTTGTTTCTCCTGGATTTCAGTTAGTAGATCGGACTGTATTTGGATATTAGAAATCATCACCTATTTTTCCTTCTTTCCCATGTGTAAATTCAAACTTGCAATTTGTTCAAGTAGCTTCCATTCACTCAGCATCATACTAGCTAGCATAGCTCCAAGTTGTCTACTTAGAGCATTTGCTACCACATTGGCCTTTTCCTCCCAATGGTCGGTTGATACTTTCCACTAGCCAACACTTGCTCTCTCTTCACTGACTTTCCTTTGATCCGTTCAGTTATCTCAATGGTGTCTTTCAGTAATTGAGCCTTCTTTATCATATCAGCATAGGTTTGAATGACCATTGGCGCCAGTTGGGTGATATACTAGGGCCTCAAGCCATTTAGAAAATGTTTTACAACCATCCTTTCTGTCCCAACTAAGTGAACGACATATCGGGACAGACGAGAGAATTGGGCCTCATATTCGGCCACTGTCAGTCCTCTCTGTTTCAGAGCCGCAAACTCGGCTGCCTTCCGCTCCTGGACTCTTTCGAAAAAGTACTTGGTGTTGAAGCGTTCTATGAATTGTGCCCAGGTCAGTTGTTGTCCTTCTAGTGTCGCTTCCACCGACTCCCACCATGCCCTGGCATCCTTTTCTAATTGGAAAGTCGCCAGCAGTACTTTATTTTGGTCTGTGCATTGCATGACCCTAAAGATTCTTTCGATTTCTTTGACCTAATGTTCAGCAACATCCGGGTCGGTACTTCCTTCAAATCTAGGTGGATCCATACTTCGGAAATTCCGATGGAGATCACCGGCTCTGCGGTTACCCCCACCGTGTGTGGCTTGCAATATCACCTGAGTCAAGTTCTATAAGGTTTGTTGCATGTTTCTAGCTTGGGCTCGTTTAGCAGCCATTGAAGTAGTAAGTACCTTCAGGATGATAATATAAGTTAGACATCTAGATATAACACATGTGACTCCTATACCCATGGCTCTACCTAAGCTCGCATTAGGTATGACAAATTTTTGACTCGTGTGATCTAGTTTCATTCTATATTCCTATTCCCTTGGACGCTAAGAGTTCAGGGCTCTGATACCAACTGTCACGCCCCGACATTTAGCAACGAAATTAAATATCGAGATGCGTGAACGATACGAATATAAGTATCACAGTCAAGTAACTCAGAGTAACGACTAAATATAACAACATACTTGAGACATTAATATTGCCAGCTACAATATTCTTTATTTCATTTCCAATCAACTAATTAAAAATCTTACATCAGTCGAGCCAACCATAGGGCTCATTATTCAAATTCCATAGTAAACTGAATGAAAATGTATCATCATTACATGTGCGGCTCAAACATCTATTCCCAATCCTTCATCTCCACAAGTGACGGGTGCTTTTCACTGAAGCCCTGCCCCATCAGTGTCCATGAATTCTTCATCACTACCTGAAGTGTTTAGGATGATAGGGTGAGCAACTAGCCCAGTAGGATTTACATCTCAAGGTGCAGGCACTAATATACATGATTAACAGTTTAAATAAGCAGGATCTTAATAGGAACATGATGACTATGCATGTATTTCTAACAAGTCAAATGGCTGAATAGATCAAATATCATAACGAATCAAATATTGACTTTCCTATGTATTGGACAGGTAATTCAAGAATAGAATCATATCACAAGGATTGACCATATTCACGTAGATATCACATATTCACATGATCGAACGTATCTTATCAAACTTATCATATCAATGAAGGCACATTCACACAAATCTTGCACACATATCAGTGCCATGCCAAGAACCACAAGTCCATACTCTCGCGGTTAATAAGTACGGTGGGGCGCTCCTCCCCAAACAAGGCCCTTATTGCACAGGCATTAGTCAATGCACCGAGGTCTCAAATTGTGCTGATCAAACATATACATCTTATGGCCACAGATTTCCAATAACAAGCTCATAGTAAGAAGACATGATCATTCATAGAGTTCAAGGTATGACAAAAGCTCGAGAGATCAATTGGACATCATAACGGCGTATCTTAGATTCCATAATTCTTTAGTATCTTAACAAGAGGATGACTAATGACATATCGTACACGGTACAAGTGCTCTCTATCTCCAGGATACTTTACGGTACAACTTGCTCGGTCTCTATGAGGGAATCCACAGAGTACGGAGACTTATGGAGGTCTTAAGGAAAAGGTCGCTAGTCTGCCAATACAGAATAACCGGCAGAGAGCTTCCAATCCACCAAGAGGGGTGTGCCTAATCATGCAAATGTGTAGCCGTCGAGTAACAGAACTTTCCTAATCATGCATGCAATGGATGAACAAAATATGGAAATCTCGGAAGCATGTAAATAAGAAAAGTCCACATGCAACAAGCAAGAAACATAATAAGAAAGCTTAAACTAAGCAAGTCCATTCTAACATGTATTCTCCACAGATTCATATCACATCTTAGTATGACAATTCATATCAAGCTAGATCAAAATATGATAATCAAATGAATATAAGATCATTCACTTCATAATACACATTAGAATCATATTCATGTCTTTATAGTTTTCAAATAGGTTGATCACTTTTAGGCCAATGCACACTAAGTAACATGATTACAGACTAAGATAATATACATGTTTGACTGACTAACAGAAGGAACAGTCTTAGGTTGGTCTTTGAATCGCGACGGGTTCAGACGTCGCCTTTCAAAGAACCGTACACAGATAAATAAGAATTGTTATAAAGGCACATAAATTGCGACGGACCTTCCTGTCACGTTTAAATCACGACAGGATAGATGGTTGCCTTTCAGACCTGAATCGATTACCTCGATCGATTGCCCGACTAGAATCGCGACAACCTTATCTGTCGCATTCAAAACGTGACAGATCGATATGTCGCGACGACCCGTGAATCGCGACGCTTCTCTACGTCACGTTCATGCATGGATTTCAAACTTCAAATATAAAAACAGTACGGAATCGGATGGGCGGGAAACTATAAAATTTCGACGACACATGCCGTCGCGTTCATGACGGGTCCAAAAACCCACGCGACACACAGTTTGAGGTGTCAGGGTTGACCAATCAGACCTTGAATCTTGACTGAAGACTCGGTCACCTTCTCCTGAATTGCGACGTACCAGTACGTCACATTCATGCATGCAGAATTGCGACGTCTGGATATGTCGCGTTCTTGGATCATACCCGAAAACGTAGAAAAATGTTACACCCTTCATGATAGACCTATAACTTGAAATCTAACGACATTTAGACAAAACTCTCAACATGAAAAGTGTTCAGGACATCTAGGAGAAACAAACCATGGTTTTGGTTTGATCCAAAATGACCTCGATTTGCGTAAAACATAGTAGAACTATGAAAAGCCCTAGACTTACGTGACTTAGAGAAAACGCTTAATACGATGAATATGCTTGACGGAAATTGGGAAAAATAGATGCAACACAAACTAGACACGATGCTCTTTCAAATGATATAGGCTTTGTTTAGTTCTGGCTCAAGATCACCTACCTTTGAACGGATCTAAGAGAAGCAAACGCACAGGTTGATGCAGAGCAAGGTTGAGGAAGACGCTCGGTTTCCCAGCCGTTCTCCTCTCCTCCTGGTGCCCTAGCTTGCTCCTCACAACCCTAGAACAATGGTAAACTTCCCCTAAAAGTCTTGTGACAATATCTTATAGTTTTAGGGTTTATTTCTAGTCCTAATGAGGCTAGGAAAGGTGGGTTGCGAATTCTGCATGGCACCTTCCATGTTTTGGGATTTCTTCTCCCAATTAGAGTGGTAATGGCGTTAGGAAACACCCTCCTATGGCTGGGTCCGATTTTGGTTGCCATCCATGGTAATTACCCAATTTTATCCCTAATTTGCCCTTTCCTAATTTCTGTATATTTAGGGTCACGAATTTTAGTGTTTATTGCCATTAGGTTTTGATCATTGACCCGTTTAGAGTTGTAATGGCCCAATATGATTAAATAGCCGATTTCCCACTTTGGGAGTTTAATCATGTCATTTATTTTATTTTTGATTCACCACTTTTATTTATTTTCTATCTCTTATATTTTAAATCATTTAATTTTTTTCGGGGTGTTACACATCGACTATGCCGAGTAGTGGGTGGAGATGCCACGAGGCCAGGGTCGGTGGTGGCAACCGTGGCTCAACCTTGAGCAGCACCAACCTTAGATGCCATGATTTGCTCGTTTTGTTCCATTATCCTGGTCATCATCTAACGTAAATTGGCCATCACCTGCTCCACCCGATAGAGTTGGGAAGAGGTTGAGGAGTCATGTTCACTAGAGCTAGAACTTCCTACAACAACCTCCCGGACTGGCTCGACGGGGATGATCTCATCCTCATTCGCATGGCTAATGGCGACAACCTTACCTTTGGGAGCCATGGAAACTTTGTCGTTTCCCACAGATGGCGCCAAATGCTACTGCTGCAGTAACAAAGGTTGGCTCCTACCGAGAAGGCCTAGGGTTTGCTACTGCCAACAAGTGGATGTCACCGAGCTTCTGACCTGTAAGACCACCGAGGGGACTCGGTGGGTAGACACTTCAATGCTCAAGTCAGTGAGGGAAAGAGGTCGACTCTTCAGGAAGACTCCGAGAGATTGCGTACCTCCGCCAAAAGAATGTCTGCTTCATTTATAGTGGTAGCCCACCCAAGGTTACCGCTGGACGACCCTGTGAGTCCCGCCCTGTGAATCCCGCAGCCAATCTCTATGATTGTTGCCGGATCGTGGCCATAACCAACATGTCAGATTGTGCAGATCGTGGTCTTAATAGCTATTGTTATCGGGTGTACAATCTCCGGTCATTACCTTGTCGGTTAATGCTCCAGCCGTTGTGCGAGCCACGTTCCCGGAATCCTGTGGACACGTTATGGTCCACGTCATGCACGATCGAGCTAGCTTAGCCCTATTGTGACGGCCCTCATTATACCGGTACGGTTATACCAACCCACGTCGGTATAGCAAGAGTCCTCACAGTGGGACATTTACCCAAACGATACATACAGCTGAGATACACGTGTATATACAACAGAGTAGCGGAAGTAAAAGACCATGTCTCCATTCATTCATCATCCACATTAAACATACGTGCAATTCGCAATTAACATAAAAGAACTAAAGGTCCACATAATTTAATTGCTGAAATAGAACCACAAATTGTCCACATTTATACATCCTTTTCATAATACTCTAATACAATGTTCAAATTACATACTTATGAAATACACAAATCTCAAGAAACTCCAGAGCTAGTCTCCATGCTCGGAGTCCATCTCCACCGTCTCCTCCAACGGTGCCGTGTCACCAACTATACCTGTACGCCGAAGCAAGGAGTGAGTCCAAGGACTCAGCAAGCAACACTACTCATGATATACACGTACAAGTCCTAGTGGTTTCTACATGCACATTTACAATTTGCAACACATGGCATGCTAGACAATTTAAGTTTCAACCTATCATGAAAGTTTTACAACTTTATACATGGATCATGCTTTCAGATTTCTAAGGATAAAATTTACCTATCACATGCTCTCTATTCCGTTTACTCATGGAATTTTGTCTTTAAAGAACCTAAACATGAGAGCTACCAACATGAACATTGTGCATGCATGAAAGGGGAACACAACTAGCATGGATTTCACATGTCCTTAAGTACATACATAACCTTTTCGCATGCTTTAGGTTGCTGATTTCACATGGTTTAACAGCTGTAAACCTACACATGAAAGCTACAATATTGCATAAAACATATCATGTGATCAACAATCATGCTATCTTGTACTCGTTTTCACCAATTATCCCTAACATGGATTCTAGACATCTTTGCACATAATAACATGATGATAATAACATAAATTCACTGATTTCACATGATTTCAGATTTGTCTCACATGGTTTTCAATAACATATTTTCACATCTTTAGTTTCACATTTTCTTTACACAAGTTTCCTCTTTCACATGGTTCACTTTACACATACATATTCACATTGTCACTTACACATTTACACATGGACACATACACATTACACATTACACATTTTAGCTGCCGTGACACATAGTCCAAACCACCAAAGAAGGACATATACACATCACATTACACATAGACGCCATCTAGGCATTCCAATGGCGACTCTTGGACTGCGCAGACCGGGAGAACAAGTCTCAACCCTAACCAGTGGTACTTGTCCACCTCTAGGATTTCCCCCTAATGCCCTTAGGGTCGCTTACACATTGAACTTTCTCAGGGGGACTTTTCCTTGATACAGCTCCACTGCCCTCTACGGAAGCAGTGTCACATTGGCACAGTTACACATTTACGTTTTACACATGGTTTTACACTTCACACTTTTCATCTCATTCACTTTCTCACTCGCATGAATATCTATGTTTTTCCTAACATGGTACTACAGAATTTCAGGAGTTTAACACACAGAAATTTTCACCAATCAAGTTGGGTTTAGACAATAACTAACCACATTACGATAATACACGTAGATTATCACATTTTACATGAAAATACATAACTTCTTATTTATTGATCCAAATGACCTGAAATTTTAACCACATGCTGTTTTCGGGTTCAAGGTCATACACTCAAATTTTCAGATTTTTATGAACTAAATAGAATTTACAGAAAATCAAACACTTATTTGCATGCCATTCACCATTCAAGTTACATGGAGTTTAACACATCATGAAATGCTGCCACTTACTGTTGAACAAAGGTTTCTGTCACATACATGATCTGAGAATACATAATCTACCCTAAATCATACATCTATAGATCGATCACCACAAACCATTTTTGCATGTCTTTCTATTTACCGAACCGAATTTATTTGCAACTCATGCAAGTATGGACACTTTACCAAAATTGGGAATACATCTACTGATCTACTAATCTCCATGATCTGATAAAACCAAGGCATTCAGACTAATCCTACTCATGGAACATGGATTGGCAAGATTATTTTCAAGTCATGCTCACAAGTTTAAGGGATACAATATTTCCTACATTCACCATCACACCATAGTCATCCACACATCATAATTGACAATATACATAGAGTATAAGTTTACCATATATCCTCATCACGGAAACCATACCGAAATTAGAGTATAGGAAGGGCAGAATAGTTCACTGTTCTGTCCAGAAGAACTTGGCGGCGGTCTCTGGCCGCTGACTCAAGGTCAGCGGCATGGCCGATGGACGCCAAGCATGATATCGGCGTCCAGGGACCTTGCCGTCAATGCAGGTCTGTGCAGAAACACAGACCCGACCTCTCAAGATTTGGTGAATGGGAGGGTCTAGGACTCGAGGGAAAATGTACAAAAATTACAAAACCAACCTAGACTCATATGGGGACATCATGGATAGGTCACTTGCCTTTTAAAATTCCTCCAAAGGATCTAGGGCTCGGTGAAGCTCTCCTTGGGTTGTCCCAAGAAGTGCAGAAACTCCCTCCAAATGATCTCTCCTCTGGGTTCTTGAGCGAGATCCACAGCAAGTCGAGGTCGGGGAAGCCTTCCTCGTCAGTCCAGCAACCTCCTTGAAGCAGTGGAACGCCGGATCAAGCTCCAGGGGGATCGGATTTTTGGGTGGCAAAGTGGGTTTTTCTCACAGTTTTTTCCTAGGGTTTTTCTTCCTCTTTTTCTCCTCTTGCAAGGGTGAAAAGAGGCTGGGGGAAGGGAGCTCCAGTTTTAGACCTAAAGAGAGAACCATCTCCCACTCCTTGGGAGATATGACAGCCCTCAGAGCCATTGGGGAGAACCCCCAATGGCTGGGCTTTCTTGCATCAGAAGCTTGCAGCTCTGCTGCGCATGCAGGCCAGAGAAATTGGCGTCAATATTGTTGGACGCCAGGATTAGTGTTGGCGTCCATGTCTGGACGCTGACACCAGCTAAACGGCCTGGGGTTGACGCCAAGATGGCCTTCGGCCAGAACTCTGAAATATGCAGAAAACCATGCATACCGTGCATATATACATGCAATATGTATACGGTATTATACCCATACTATCACCATGCAATACATACATTATTTATATTTAATCTAAACACATGCACACATACTTGTATTAACTAATACGTACGTAAATATGTACATACACACACAAGCACAAACATACACACATAAATACAAATAATGCGACGGAAATTCGAGGGCCTTACACCTATCCTTGGCCGAGTTGATGTCCTCGGCCTAAGCGACGTTAGGATGTCGATTCAGGCCTTGTCGCCACATCGGTCTAGATGACCTAGGCCACATCATGACGTCGGCCTAGACGATGTTGGTGCTCTAATCTAGGCCATTCATCCTCGTCGGCCAAGACATGTTGGGAGGTCGATTGAGTCGTAGCTCTGGCCGACCTGTGAGGTTATCCCCATGTCATTTCTGATTTCAACATTCTGTATTAGTATAAGTTCATCAAGTACATATTGAAGTTTTTAATAGGAATAGAACAAATTTTAGTAATTATCATTTCATTCTAAGCATGTATCATAAGACACAAATTTACTACATCATCTTCTCCTAGATTGGAGTAGGAGTCATCATCATTATTGCTTAAGACAACAACTATAGCTTTCTTCTTTCTACCTTGGTCATTTCCTTTTTTAACCTTCCTTCTCAGCTCAAGACACTCACTTTTTATGTGGCCAACTTTCTTGCACCTATAGAAAATAATCAATCCACTTAGGACTCTCCCCAAAAGGTGCTCTCTTGTAGTACTTGTTTCTTTGGGGTTGGGACTGGTTCCTTCACATGAATCTTCTCATCAGTTGAGTAATCAACCTGTTTTATCTTCTTTATTTTTGCCTCTCACACTTCATCATTTGAGCTTGAAAAGATTGAGCTACCTTCAAAGATAGAGTTTTCTCCTACTTTGGTTCATCTTCCTCCATCCTTAAAATGTTAATTTCATAAGTCATGAGAGAACCCATCAATTCCTCTAAAGTCAAAGTAGATAAGTCCTTGGCCTTTTCAATAGCCATGACTTTGGGACTCAATGAGGCTATAGCGAATTAAGAATCTTTCTTGCTAGATCTACATTTTTATAGATTTTATCAAGAGATTCTAGACCATTTACAATATCACCAAGCCTAGCAAGATTTCACTGATGGTCTTATCGAGATTCATTTTAAACAATTCATATTTATACATGAGAATTTTTATCTTCATCTCTTGTACATAAGAAGATCCTTCACAAGTAACCTGCAATTTATCCCAGATGTCCTTAACAGATTCTCATATAAAAGTTTGATTCAATTTATTTGCAACAAGAGCACAATATGACACATGCATAGCATTAGTGTTTAGTGAAAGCTTTCAAAAATCTTCACCTTTCCATTCATCTTCTCTCCCTTCAAGAACATGTGTTCCTTTCTCAACCACTCTTCATATTGCATAGCCCATAGCTTACATGAAATTTTCATGCAATTTTTTTTAAATTGTAATTAGATCTATTGAATAGAGGAAATCGGTTGACCGATTGACCTCACTAAAGATAAAGAAGCACTTAGATTAGCCATAGATATCTCTTATGTGATTAAGCCTTCACCAAAAGATGAGGCTCTGATACTAATTGAAAAAAAAAAAAAACTCGAAATAAGAATCCAAGAGAGGAGTTGAATTATATTTTTAAACCAAACTTGCAGCTAAATCAACTCTGGACAATTTAAACAACAATTTAGGTTATTCATTGAGAAATGACGTGAGGGACATTGACAATCACACATGATTTATAGTGGTTCGATGATCAATATGAACTTCTCTCTACCTCTACTTCTCAAAATCTCCTTGGGTTACCATTAAAACACTAGACACTAAGATGCTAGTTTGCCTATTACAACCTCTTTGATATTAAGATGTAAGGACACCTCTTACCTATGCTACATACATTGGTGCTAGATGACAACAATTTCACTGGACATGAAGGCGCGAGCTCATCTCAAATATGAAGATTAAAGAACAAAATTTATCTCCCTCATAAAGAAATGACCAAAGAACTCAAATTAGAAACCCCACATTAAAAATATAAAAAATACTACAAGAAACAGATTTCTATATAGTAAATCTGATGGAGGGCATATGGAAGAAGGTTCCTTTAGATCCCCATGAGTATAACTTGAGAAGCTTACATGTTCTTGAAGGGATCACCCTTTCCAAGAGACTCTATAGCAACAATACGATTTTCTTCTCCTTTTCTTGTTGATGGTAGCTGTAGCAACTCTAGGAGGTCTCCAAAATAATCTTTATATCCACACCCACATAGCCTACCTCGCTAGAGTACAACACAAAAATAACAAATTTTATTTTTATTGTTTGACAAAGAAAGACATTTTATCCATTCATATGATGAAGAGTAAAAGCACAATAGTGTGTGCCACCCTCTGCTGAAAATGGGTGGCGAACACAACCAGAGAATACCCAGAGCAAGTTACCCATGGACCAAGGGTTCTTACACTGAGAATAAACCCCCAAACCACAAATAAGCTCCACGATCTAGGATATGCCGGAGATAGGCCTTCAATAGGAACGATACCCTTGGACAATGGGAACGATGGAGATGCCCTCAAGAAGGATAGCCAGAGAGGGAGATGCCAAGGGGTGCAACCAAAGGCGCCAAGAGAATAGAATCGTAGTAGCTATCGAACGTCGCACATGGCTATTGTGGTTGCTCGCTGGCGAAAGACGGTGGAGACACAACAAGGGTAGGTACACCCACGACCACCAATACCACCGGGGAGGAGCTCGACATGGCTAAACTGAGAAGAAATCGCTAAATCAAAGCTATGATCCTCAATAAAGGTCCAAGAGGACAAACAAATGGGGTGCGCTGTCGAACTAAGGAGATTATCCTGGGACAACGATCACCAGCACCAATAGGAACCATACCTACACAACAACAAAATAACACAACAGGGCAACGCCAACATGTAAAGGATCTAGTAGGTCGGGTAGCTTCTACTATCTTTTTTTCCATTGGGATTTTTTATGCTCCTAATGTTTTGGGGCATCCCGACAATTATATACCTGCTAATCCGATGCCCACCCCGCCTCATATTATGCCGGAATGGTATTTCCTACCGATCCATGCCATTCTTCGTAGTATACCTGACAAATCGAGAGGTGTCGCCGCAATGGCACCAGTTTCCATATCTCTGTTGGCTTTACCTTTTTTTAAAAGTTTGTATGTGCGTAGTTCAAGTTTTCGCCCGATTCACCAAGGAATATTTTGGTTGCTTTTGGCGGATCGCTTACTACTAGGTTGGATCGGATGTCAACCTGTGGAGGCACCATTTGTGACTATTGGACAATTCTTCCTTTAGTTTTCTTCTTGTTCTTTGCCATAACGCCCATTCCGGGACGAGTTGGAAGAGGAATTCCAAATTCTTACACGGATGAGACTAATCGCACCTGATCAGTGAGAAATTTTTACACAGAAACAAAAGTGATCGGCTATCCTTACTCCCTTGCTATTTCCGCCGAGAAGTGACGTTAGCAAGCCGTCTTCGGCTATACCTGACCAAGGAATCTTTCGTGACACGTATATGCTCCCTGGCGACGGTCCTGAATTTCTTTCAAATAATTGTACGGTACTGGCGAGCCCTTCCTTACGTGGCTTACCACGAATGAACTTCTACACAACGACAGGCAAACCAATGGACCGTGGGGAGATCCATATAAGGGGCCGGGCCCGGCTCTTGGCGTCAGTCACCTCTCATGACTACTTGACCCTGCTGCTCGAGCGCCTGAGCCAAATTCTCTCTCAGTCACCTTTTAACGAAAAGGGTTTAAAGACCCCACAGGGAGGAGCAGCGGGACGGTCGTCCTCTACGCTTGCTCCTTGTAGTCATGGCAGCACGTTCTGCTCTGATTCGAGGGTTCCCTCGATTCATTGAGTGGTGTTCAGTCTGCTGTACTAGATGCAGTTGCCCTGGCATCCAATGCATTACTAGTGCCAACTGGAACGGAATGGGATGACTGATAATACCACAGGGGACTCTTTCACGGCTGAATGACTGTCTGGTACGGCTTATTCCCTTATGGATAGGGAAAGAGCTGAGACTGAAAAAAATGAATTCGTACACGAGATACCAGGTTGGACTATAAATGAGAGATTGGAGAAAAGTCAAAGGTGAAAGCTTGCGAACGGAGGGCCGCCTCATCGGTGACGCTGCTAAACACCACCAAATGAGGGGGAAACAAAAGCTCCTATGAGAGGAGAACCCATTCAAAACCCAGAGGGGGGAGACCCTACAAACATAGACAAGACATGAGGGATGCAAAGACACCTCCCCTCTGAGCAGAGACAATGACAAGAGATCTAGGGCACCAGGACACCAAGATAGAAATGAGACGATGAGAAAATAGATTCTATTTTAGAAATAGAATTTTAGTCTTGATACTTGCTTTTGAGTGTGGTGCCCTAATCATCTTCAACACCAATGTATTTCACAATTTTAGTCTTGATACTTGCTGCCTGAGTGTGTGCCTGGGTCTGCATGGCTTGCACCAGACCTTGCATGAACACTCCATAATCCACTGGCGGTGGTGGGGGAAGCACAGGACCCTGTGGGGCCGGGGCCTGCTGCTCCGCCCGCTCCTCACGCCTCTTCTCGTCGTCGCGAGCTGGCGCACCTCCACGTCGTCCACGGGAAGCCATGGCTGTCATAAAATTTCAGCCACCATTAGAGTTAGGTTACTAAGTTTTCTAACCATTTTCTTATCTATTTTTCACTTCTTATTAGTGTTTTCTACACATGTGGACATACTTAGCATGCAATGGGGATGATGACTTAGTTATATTCATGTGTAATCTCAACCGGTCGCTCTGATACCAATCTCTGTGACGGCCCTCATTATACCGGTACGGTCATACCGACCCACGTCGATATAGCGAGAGTCCTCACAGTGGGACATTTACCCAACGATACAAACAGCTGAGATACACGCGAATATAAATAACAGAGTAGCGGAAGTAAAAGAGAACTATCTCCAATCATTCATCATCCACATTAAACATACATGCAGTTTACAATTTGCAAAAAGGAACTAAAATTCACATGATTTAATTTGCTGAAATAGAAGTACAAATGTCCACATATTACATTCTTTTCATGATAGTTCTAATACAATGTCCAAGTACATACTAAGAAGTACACACAATCACAAGGATCTCAAAAGCTGGCTAGTCTCCACGCTCGGAGTCGTCTCTGCTGCCTCCTCCGAGGGTATGGTGTCACCAACTAGACCTGTACGCCGAAGCAAGGAGTGAGTCCAGGGACTCAGCAAGTAACACTATACATGATATACACGTACAAGTCCTAGTGGTTTCTACAAGCACATACAATTAGCAACACATAGCATGCTAGTCTATTTAAGTTTCAACCTATCATGAAGGTTCTACAATTTTACACATAACACATGCTTTCAGATTTCAAAATATAACATTCACCTATCACATGGTCTCTAACCCATTCACTTATGAACTTTAACCTTATAAAGAACCAAACATGAGAGTTATCAACATGGACAATTTACATATATGAACGGGGAACATAGTTAGCATGGATTCCATGTTCTTAAGTACATACATAACTTTTTCACATGCTTTAGGTTGCTGATTTCACATGGTCAAAGGCTATAATTCAACACATGAGAGCTACAACGTGCTAAAACATAATCTATGAACAATCAATCATGCCATCTTGCACACATACATTTGTTGTCCCTATCATGGGTTCTAAACACTTTGCACACATAAACACAAGAAGGATAACATGCATTTTCTGAATTCACATGGTTTCAGATTTAGCCTCACATGGTTTCAATAACACATTGCACATCTAGATTTTCACATTTTCCTTTTTCACAATTTTTCTTTTTCACATGGTTACACTTTACACATACACATTCACATGTCACTTACACATTTACACATGGTCACATACACTTTACACATTACACTTTACACTATTTTAGTGCCGTGACACATAGTCCAAACCACCAAAGAAGGACACATTCACATCACATAACACATAGGCACCATCTAGGCAATGCAATGGTGACTCTTGGACTGCGCAGACCGGGAGAACAAGTCTCCACCCTAACCAGTGGTACTTGTCCACCTCCAGGATTTCCCCCTAATGCCCTTAGGGTCACTTAACACAATGAACTTTCTCAGGGGGACTTTTCCCTGATACAGCTCCACTGCCTTCTCGGAAGCAGTATCACATTGGCACAGTTTACACTTTTACACATTTAACGTTTTACACATGGTTTTCACTTGGCACTCTTCATTTCATTCACACTTCTTACTCACATGAACACCTCTGTTTTCCTAACATGGTACTACAGAGTTTTCAAGATTAACACATAGTAAACACACCCATCATGCTGTTTTAAACAAAATAAAATCACATTACGATCATATGTACGAATTATTCACAATTCACATGAAAACACATAACTTTTTATTTACTGTTCCAATAACCTGAAATTTTAACCACATGCTGTTTTCAGGTTCAAAATCATACCCTCAATTTTTCAGATTTTTCTGAGCTAAATAGGATTTACAGAAAATCAAACACCTAATTAGCATATTATTCACAACTTATACTAACATGGGTCTAACACATTTGAAATTCACCCACTTACTGTTTTGCACAGAAAACACAAATGCATGATTTCAGAATACAACATCATCCTAATTCATACATCTATAAATCCGTTACCACAACCATCTTTCATGCTTTCATTTTACCGAATCGAACTTTCTAGCAATTCCACAAGTATGCATGAATTACAAAAATTCAGAACATACATACATGTCCCACAATATTTCATGAATAGACTGAAAACGACATTTAACTAATCCTAATCATGGAACATTAATTTGCAAGAATTATCTACAAGTTATGCCACAAGTTTAAAGACACCAATTTTCCACATTCACCAACACACCACATCCATTCACAACCACAATGCACAAAATACATAGCTTATAGGAATACCATATATCCTCATCACGGAAATCATAACGAAATTAACGTATAAGAGGGACAGAACAGCTCACTGTTCTGTCCTGAAGAACTAGACGGCGGTCTCTGGCCGCTGACTCAGAGTCAGCGGCAGGGTCGATGGACGCCAAGCTCATCACAGGCGTCCAGGGACCTTGCCGTTTACTCAGGTCTGTGCAGAAACACAGACCCGAGCTCTGAAAATTGGGTGAAATGGAGGGTCTAGGACTCGAGGAAATTCCATAAAAATTATAAAAACCTCCTAGACTCATACGGGGATACCATAGATAGGTCACTTGCCTTTCAAAAATTCTTCTAAGGGATTTAGAGGCTCGGTGAAGACCTCCTTGGGCAGTCCCAAGAAGTTGCAGAAGCACCTCCAAGATCGCCTTCCTCCGGGCTTCTGGTTGATCTCCACGCCGAGGGGATGATGGGGAAGCCTTCCCCTTGCTTCAGCTCCCTCCTTGATGCAGAAGATCTCCAAAACCAGCTTCAAAGGGTCGGATTTTAGGGGTTCAAACTGGGGTTTCTCACAGAGCTCTAGGGTTTTTTTCTTTCTCACCTCTCTCCTCTTGCAAGGGTGAAGGGGAAGAATGGGGTGAGCCAATTCGGGTTCAGACCTAAGAGGGTCTTCCCCCACTCACTAGGGTGATGGGACACCTCAGAGCCGTTGGGGGACATCCCCCAATGGTTGCCATGCCTTGTTTCAGAAGATAGCAGCTCTGCTGCGCATGCAGGCCAGAGAAGTTGGCGTCCAGATCGCTGGACGCCGGAGTTAGTGTTGGCGTCCAGGGCTGGACGCTGACACCACCTCAACGGCCAGGGATTGACGCCAATAGGTCCTTCGGCCAGAACCCTAATTTATGCAGAAAACCATGCATACCAAGCTTCTATACATGCAATATGTACATGGTATTATATCACACTATCATCATGCAATACATACATTATTTACGTTTAATATAAACACATGTACACGTATTTATACTATTTTAATATCCACGTAAATACGTACATACATACTCAACACAATATACACACATAAATACGAAAAATACGACGGAAAATCGAGGGTCTTACACCCTCTCCCCCTTAAAGAAACTTCGTCCTCGAAGTTAGAACGACACTACTCAAACAAAAGGGGATACTTCTTCTTCATCGCATCCTCAAGCTCCCACGTAGCCTCCTCACGCGAGAAGTTCCGCCATAGAACTTTCACCGACGCGATACTCTTGTTCCGGAGATGCTGAACCTTCCGGTCAAGAATGGCTACTGGCTGCTCGACATACGAAAGATCTGGCTGGATCTCCACTGGCTCATGACTAATCACATGAGACGGATCTCGGACATACTTCCTGAGCATAGATACGTGGAATACCGGGTGAACGCTAGCCAAAGCTGGGGGTAAAGCTAGCTCGTACGCCACGTTGCCCAAACGTCTGAGAATCTCATATGGGCCAATGAACCTAGGGCTTAGCTTGCTATGCCTGCCAAATCTGACAACTCCACGAGTAGGCGATATCTTCAAGAAGACATGATCGCCAACCTCGAACTCCAAATCCTTTCTCCTGTTGTCGGCATAACTCTTCTGCCTATCCTGTGCCGCAACAAGCCTTTTCCTGATAAGCTGAATCTTATCCGAAGTTTCCTGAACCAACTCCGGTCCGATCAACTGCCTATCACCAGTCTCCTCCCAACATAAAGGAGATCTGCAGGGCCTACCATACAACGCCTCGAATGGAGCCATTCCAATACTAGCATGAAAGCTGTTGTTGTATGCGAACTCCACAAGAGGTAAATGACGCTCCCAATCATCCTTCCAATCCAGAACACACGCTCTCAACATATCCTCGAGCGTCTGGATAGTCCTCTCGGACTGTCATCGGTCTGGGGATGAAACGCCGAACTGAGCTTAAGCTCCGAACCTAACGCATCCTGAAGACCCTTCCACAATCTCGAAGTGAATCTCGGATCTCGATCCGAAATGATCGACTTCGGCACACCATGCAATCTAACGATACCGCTAACATACAATCTAGCTAAGCTCTCTACTGACTGCTTCTTCTTCATAGGTAAGAAATGAGCAGTCTTCGAGAATCTATCTACAACTACCCAAATCGAGTCATTGCCCCTTCTAGATCGAGGCAAACCCGATACGAAATCCATAGTGACAGCTTCCCACTTCCATACGGGGATATCCATCCTCTGCATAAGGCCGGATGGTCGCTGCCGCTCGGCTTTCACCTGCTGACATACTAGACATCTAGACACATAATCCGCAACATCCTTCTTCATGCCGGACCACCAAAATGATCTCTTCAGGTCTTGATACATCTTAGTGTTACCCGGATGAATAGAGAATCGCGATCTATGAGCCTCCGCTAACACATGCTCACGGACATCTACTACATCGGGGACACAAACGCGGTGCTGAAATCTAATCACACCGTCCTCATCACGAGCAATGCCCGCCTTACCCAAACTCTAACAATCTAGGATCGGCTTTCTGCTGCTCAATCACCTCATCCAAGACTGAGGATCTAAGGGATAGCTGAGCTACAAAAGCCTGACACAACGATGGCTCTAACTCGGTCATAGAGCACGCTGCATCCTCCAACATCTTCCAATCCTGCTGGAGCGAAGACCTCTTCTACTAAGAGCATCCGCTACGACGTTCGCCTTTCCAGGATGATACTGAAGGTCGAAGTCATAGTCCTTCAAGAACTCAATCCATCTTCTCTGCCTCAGGTTTAATTCCTTTTGGGAGAAAAGATACCTCAAGCTCTTGTGGTCGGTAAACACCTCAAATCTGACACCATAAAGATAGTGCCTCCAGATCTTTAGTGCATGAACCACAGCTGCTAGCTCTAAATCATGAGTCGGATAGTTCCTCTCATGCTCCTTCAACTGACGAGAAGCATAAGCTACTACCCTCTCTTGCTGCATGAGCACACAGCCTAAACCAATCCGAGATGCATCCGTATAAATGGCAAAGCCTTCTAGACCACTGGGCAATACCAATACCGGAGCAGAAGTAAGCTTAGCCTTCAATAGCTGAAAGCTGCGCTCACATGCCTCGGACCATACAAACTTCTCACCCTTTCTGGTCAGCTTTGTCATAGGGGCGGCGATGGATGAGAAACCCTCAATGAATCGCCGATAGTAACCAGCTAACCCAAGGAAACTACGAATCTCCGAAGGAGTCTTGGGAACATCCCAATCCATAACTGCCTGGATCTTTGCTGGATCAACAGCTACACCAGCGCCGGAGATAACATGCCCGAGAAAGTGAACCTCGCGCAACCAGAACTCGCACTTGCTGTACTTTGCATACAGTTTGTGCTCACGGAGAACCTCTAAGACTAACCTCAAATGCTGACGATGTGTGGCCTCATCCGGAGAATAGACCAACACGTCATCAATAAACACAACAACAAACTATCTAATACGGACTAAACACCCGGTTCATGAGATCCATGAACGCTGCAGGGGCGTTGGTCAATCCGAAAGGAAGAACCAAAAACTCATAATGTCCATAACGGGTTCTAAATGCCGTCTTGGACACATCCTCACTCCTAATCTTCAACTGATGATAACCAGATCGCAAGTCAATCTTGGAAAAGACTGATGCCTCTCGCAACTGGTCAAACAGATCATCAATCCGAGGTAAGGGATACCTGTTCTTCACAGTCACCTGGTTTAGCTTCCTATAATCAATGCACAACCGAAGTGACCCGTCTTTCTTCTTGACGAATAATACAGGCGCGCCCCAAGGGGAAACACTGGGGCGAATAAATCCCTTATCGAGCAATTCTGCAATTGCTTCCTCAACTCGGCTAATTCTGCAGGGGCCATCCGATATGGGGCCTTCGAGATAGGAGAGGTGCCTGGAAGCAACTCTATAGTGAACTCTATCTCCCTATCCGGTGGCAATCCAGACAAGTCATCGGGAAAGACATCTGGAAAGTCCTGCACCACATCGATCTCTGCAAGAGTCAGTGACGAACCAGCATCGGGTACTAGCATAACGCTGGCAAGAAATGCGTCACAACCCTTGTTCACCATACGCATCGCCTTCATGGCAGAGATGACTAACTTTCCCGCTAAGTTCTTTGGCAAGGGATGAGAGAACTCATCCTCACCAGGAATGCGGAAAACAATCTTCTTCCTACGACAATCCACTAACGCATAGTGCTCCTCTAGCCAATCCAGACCAAAGATACAATCATAGTCCTTCATCTTTAGCAAGAAGAAACACCCATCTAGGAATCTATCCTCAATGCACACAGGTAACGACGGAATGCACTTCCTAGTCGATACCGTGCCCGCAGGGGTGTGCACAGACAAAGGGACCTCTAACTCCTCAGACTCTATGCCTGACTCTAGGGCTAACTGCCTAGCGAACCGCTCGGAAATGAACGAGTGAGTAGCACCCGTATCAAACAAAACCGAGCGTGCACACCGAAAAGTAAAACTGTACCTTCGGTGACATGCTCGCTGCTCGGCGTCCTCACGAGCTAAAGCAAACACTCGAGCTGGGGCTCGAGGCCTTCCTGGTCGTCCTGTAGCTGGCGCGGCTGCCGCTACTGCTGGTACTGGCGCTCCTCGCTGAGCTTCCTGCTGAAGCCTGGGCAATCCTTGATCTTGTGGTCGCTGCTCCCACACTTTAGGCATCTACCCGCTATTAACCAACACTCCGAACCTCCATGGGTCTTCCCACAATGGGGACACTCCTTCTTCGCACCGGGGGAACGTACAGAGGGTACCTGATAGTTGCTGACTGCCACTTGTTCTGCGGTGTCTGGTACACCGTCTTCCTCTTGTCTTGCCGCTGGAAGTCGCTGCCGGCCTCTTCTGCGAAGCCTTCTTCTCCTCTAGATACTGCTCCATTTCTCCCTCCTGTCTGCAGGCTGCGCTGAGGGCCTCGTCTAGCGTGCGGTGGTCGAACGCCACGAGCCTCGTCCTCAGGATGGTTTGAGACCCATCACGAATTCTTGGTCTTCCTGCGCTCATCCTCTACTATGTGCGGTGCATATTTAGAGAGTTCAGAAAACCTTGCCTCGTATTCCAGGACGGTCATTGATCCTTGCGTCAGGGAAAGGAATTCTTGCTCCATCTTGTCCTGGATGTGCTCTGGGACGAACTTGGCTCGGAAGAGCCTCACGAACGCGTCCCCGCCACATCTACTGCTCCGTCCTCAAAGCGCGTACGCAGTAGGGAGGACCACCATACATCAGCTCTCTCCTGCAACACACCTTCATAAGCTCTAACTAACAAATAACAACCAACATTCAAGCATAAACGAAAGCATACCTGTAGCATGTAGGTGGCTAAGGTCACCTTGTCCTCGTCAGGACACCTGATAGCTCGGAAGATTTTCTCGATCTCCCTCATCCAGCTTTCTGCCAAAAGCGGATCACTCTCCCCCTAAAAGAGGGTGGGGTCATCCTCTTGAATCGCTCCATGATGGAAGGTCCACCATGGTCCTGAGCTGGGGCCTGAGCCTGCTACATTAAACAACAAGCAATATACAATAAACACAATATCATACAATTCAAATAGCAGACTACTTAGTTGTTTTATTATTTTACCTGGGCCTCCAACTGGGCCTGGAGTGCTGCCTGAGTGTGTGCCTGGGTCTGCATGGCTTGCACCAGACCTTGCATGAACACTCCATAATCCACTGGCGGTGGTGGGGGAAGCACAGGACCCTGTGGGGCGGGGCTGCTGCTCCGCCCGCTCCTCACGCCTCTGCTCGTCGTCGCGAGCTGGCGCACCTCCACGTCGTCCACGGGAAGCCATGGCTGTAATAAAATTTCAGCCACCATTAGAGCTAGGTTACTAAGTTTTCTAACCATTTTCTTATCTATTTTCACTTCTTATTAGTGTTTTCTACACATGTGGACATACTTAGCATGCAATGGGGATGATGACTTAGTTATATTCATGTGTAATCTCAACCGGTCGCTCTGATACCAATCTCTGTGACGGCCCTCATATACCGGTACGGTCATACCGACCCACGTCGATATAGCGAGAGTCCTCACAGTGGGACATTTACCCAACGATACAAACAGCTGAGATACACGCGAATATAATAACAGAGTAGCGGAAGTAAAAGAGAACTATCTCCATTCATTCATCATCCACATTAAACATACATGCAGTTTACAATTTGCAAAAAGGAACTAAAATTCACATGATTTAATTGCTGAAATAGAAGTACAAATGTCCACATATACATTCTTTTCATGATAGTTCTAATACAATGTCCAAGTACATACTAAGAAGTACACACAATCACAAGGATCTCAAAAGCTGGCTAGTCTCCACGCTCGGAGTCCGTCTCTGCTGCCTCCTCCGAGGGTACGGTGTCACCAACTAGACCTGTACGCCGAAGCAAGGAGTGAGTCCAGGGACTCAGCAAGTAACACTATACATGATATACACGTACAAGTCCTAGTGGTTTCTACAAGCACATACAATTAGCAACACATAGCATGCTAGTCCATTTAAGTTTCAACCTATCATGAAGGTTCTACAATTTTATACATAACGCATGCTTTCAGATTTCAAAATATAACATTCACCTATCACATGGTCTCTAATCCATTCACTTATGAACTTTAACCTTATAAAGAACCAAACATGAGAGTTATCAACATGGACAATTTACATACATGAAACGGGAACATAGTTAGCATGGATTCCACATGTTCTTAAGTACATACATAACTTTTTCACATGCTTTAGGTTGCTGATTTCACATGGTTCAAAGACTAAATTCAACACATGAGAGCTACAACGTTGCTTAAAACATAATCTATGAACAATCATCATGCCATCTTGCACACATATTCATTGTTGTCCTATCATGGTTCTAAACACTTTGCACACATAAACACAAGAAGGATAACATGCATTTTCTGAATTCACATGGTTTCAGATTTAGCCTCACATGGTTTCAATAACACATTGCACATCTAGATTTTCACATTTTCCTTTTTCACAATTTCCTCTTTTCACATGGTTACACTTTACACATACACATTCACATGTCACTTACACATTTACACATGGTCACATACACTTTACACATTACACTTTACACATATTTTAGTGCCGTGACACATAGTCCAAACCACCAAAGAAGGACACATTCACATCACATAACACATAGGCACCATCTAGGCAATGCAATGGTGACTCTTGGACTGCGCAGACCGGGAGAACAAGTCTCCACCCTAACCAGTGGTACTTGTCCACCTCCAGGATTTCCCCCTAATGCCCTTAGGGTCACTTAACACAATGAACTTTCTCAGGGGGACTTTTCCCTGATACAGCTCCACTGCCTTCTCGGAAGCAGTATCACATTGGCACAGTTTACACTTTTACACATTTAACGTTTTACACATGGTTTTACACTTGGCACTCTTCATTCATTCACACTTTCTTACTCACATGAACACCTCTTTTTCCTAACATGGTACTACAGAGTTTTCAAGATTAACACATAGTAAACACACCCATCATGCTGTTTTAAACAAAATAAAATCATATGTACGAATTATTCACAATTCACATGAAAACACATAACTTTTATTTACTGTTCCAAATAACCTGAAATTTTAACCACATGCTGTTTTCAGGTTCAAAATCATACCCTCAATTTTCAGATTTTTCTGAGCTAAATAGGATTTACAGAAAATCAAACACCTAATTAGCATATTATTCACAACTTATACTAACATGGGTCTAACACATTTGAAATTCACCCACTTACTGTTTTGCACAGAAAACACAAATGCATGATTTCAGAATACAACATCATCCTAATTCATACATCTATAAATCCGTTACCACAACCATTTCTTTCATGCTTTCATTTTACCGAATCGAACTTTCTAGCAATTCCACAAGTATGCATGAATTACAAAAATTCAGAACATACATACATGTCCCACAATATTTCATGAATAGACTGAAAACAAGACATTTAACTAATCCTAATCATGGAACATTAATTTGCAAGAATTATCTACAAGTTATGCCCACAAGTTTAAGACACCAATTTTCCACATTCACCAACACACACCACATCATTCACAACCACAATGCACAAAATACATAGCTTATAGGAATACCATATATCCTCATCACGGAAATCATAACGAAATTAACGTATAAGAGGGACAGAACAGCTCACTGTTCTGTCCTGAAGAACTAGACGGCGGTCTCTGGCCGCTGACTCAGAGTCAGCGGCAGGGTCGATGGACGCCAAGCTCATCACAGGCGTCCAGGGACCTTGCCGTTTACTCAGGTCTGTGCAGAAACACAGACCCGAGCTCTGAAAATTGGGTGAAATGGAGGGTCTAGGACTCGAGGGAAATTCCATAAAAATTATAAAAACCTCCTAGACTCATACGGGGATACCATAGATAGGTCACTTGCCTTTCAAAAATTCTTCTAAGGGATTTAGAGGCTTGGTGAAGACCTCCTTGGGCAGTCCAAGAAGTTGCAGAAGCACCTCCAAGATCGCCTTCCTCCGGGCTTCTGGTTGATCTCCACGCCGAGGGGATGATGGGGAAGCCTTCCCCTTTGCTTCAGCTCCCTCCTTGATGCAGAAGATCTCCAAAACCAGCTTCAAAGGGTCGGATTTTAGGGGTTCAAACTGGGGTTTTTCTCACAGAGCTCTAGGGTTTTCTTCTCACCTCTCTCCTCTTGCAAGGGTGAAGGGGAAGAATGGGGTGAGCCAATTCGGGTTCAGACCTAAAGAGGGTCTTTCCCCACTCACTAGGGTGATGGGACACCCTCAGAGCCGTTGGGGGACATCCCCCAATGGTTGCCATACCTTGTTTCAGAAGATAGCAGCTCTGCTGCGCATGCAGGCCAGAGAAGTTGACGTCCAGATCGCTGGACGCCGGAGTGAGTGTTGGCGTCCAGGGTGGACGCTGACACCACCTCAGCGGCCAGGGGTTGACGCCAATAGGGTCTTCGGCCAGAACCCTAATTTATGCAGAAAACCATGCATACCAAGCTTCTATACATGCAATATGTACATGGTATTATATTCACACTATCATCATGCAATACATACATTATTTACGTTTAATATAAACACATGTACACGTATTTATACTATTTTAATATCCACGTAAATACGTACATACATACTCAACACAATATACACACAAAATACGAAAAAATACGACGGAAATTCGAGGGTCTTACATGCTTACACTTTCAAATAAATCTTTCTCAATATAGTCACAAAGCAATATTCATCCATTCATCGCAACTCCGATCTGTAACTTAATGTTTCACATAAGTCATTGCAGGAGAAAAGACTCTTGCAACACTTGCAGTAGCAATGGTTAAAAGCAATGCTAATTTTATAAGCAAATACACCATCGGATATACACCTTGTTTTGGTCTCACAATTTTCTTGCAAGATCACTGATACCTTTCAAGTTAGAAAATCTCTCATCTGATCTATATCAAAAATGTAATTCTCTAGCTGATAATGAAGTGCTACAAGATCAGTCTTCTTTGGAAACTCATTCGGATAGAGTGTAGCTAACTGAACCACTTCTCTATATCAAAGCTGAAAATGAATCAGAAGGATTTAAGGAAGCGACACAAAGAAGCAATTCAGTGTTTCTTTCATTGAAACGATTGTTCAACTCTGCAACTACATATCTAATACTGTGTAGAATAATTCAACCTGAAAATGATGAAAATTTGTGATATAAGGAGCTCTGCGTGAGATTTTCTAGGGAAAAATAATGTTGATCCATACAAGGAATATGAATCTCTTCTTTGTCACAAAATGAACAAACTTCTCTAAGAAGATCATCCATCCTTCATCTCTCATAATTGTAACCTTTCTTTAGACATGTCACAAGTGACATGGCATTACTATATCGTGATCTTTTCTCTGCAAAGCTGTTGACAACTCATTTGTAATAGCCAATATTTTGTCATCAAAGTAGAAGGAAGACAAAATCAAAAGTTTTCAATGCAAATAACAAACCACGTGCTTCACCTTTTTGCTCCAAACTTCCTTCTAGGTAAATGACATCAAGTACCTCCATTACAGAAGCAACATCACAGTCAAATTTATGAGACTGCCATAATGAGAACCCCAACGTGTATCACCAGCTCTTTTAAGACTCATTCTTGATTTAAACCTTTACCACTTTGAAGCTCACCATTGCTCAATGCTTCTGCAACATTAGCAGCTTGCTTTTCTCTAAGAGTATCTCGACGTTTGCAAGAGAATCCAACCACATGTACAATTTGACTAACAACAATGAAAAGCCAAGATACATCACCATGATTTTTAGCAACAGCTACAAGTGTCAATTGGAGTTGATGAGCAAAACAATGAATATATATATGCAGAGCTATTCTCTTTCATAATCAAAGCCTTAAGACCATGAAACTCACCCTGCATATTACTAGCTCCATCATATCCTTGCCCTCGTATTCTTGATAAACTCAATCCATATTTTATAAGCATGGATTCAATTGCAGTCTTCAATGATATAGCTGTAGTATCAATGACATGAACAATACCCAAAAATCTCTCAACAACAAAACCTCTATAATCAAGATAGTGCAAAACCATAGCCATTTGTTCTTTACCAGATACATCACGAGCTTCATCAACAAGTATTGCAAACAAATCATCTCCACATTCTCTAATGATTTCATTTGTTGTTTCAATTGCACATGCATTACAATGTTTTTTGTATGTAAGGAGCATCATCTGGACATGTTTAGGAGCATTGTGCAACACAACATATTTATAGACTCATTATGATCTGCAAGAAACTTTACAAGCTCAAGAAAATTGCCCCTGTTACTAGAATGCTAGACTCGTCATGTCCGCGAAAGGCCAACCCCTGCTGTAAAAGAAATCTTATACAATCTATTGAAGCTTGCAATCGAATTCTATGATCATTTTTCATTTGCTCTGATTGCTTATTGAAAGCTACTTGAATGCTTTGATTTCTGTCTCATCAAATCCTCACAATTTTTCAAAGCTACATTATGTAAACTGTTAGGACCACCAACATGAATATCTAATCTTTCTTTTTGTTCCAAGCTGAAAAACCATCACCAATAAAGGCATCACCACCAGCTTGTTTTCCATGATCATGCTTGAACAAGTAACAAGGCAAACAAAATGCAGCATTTTTTGCAATACTATATTCTAACAAGAAGGATATTCATTAAACCAAGAAGCAACAAATCTGTGCATTTTTCCACCCATAAATTTTGAAGGAAACTTATGATTGTAAGGTTGGCAAGGACCTTTCAACAAATATGCTCTTCTCACTTCATCTTGCAAATTTGGATGATAATCTGATATCTTTTCCTTAATCCTGGATCTGATTCTAAAGAAGTTAAGTCCAAATGTTCCTCCGATTGTGCTACATTTTGTTGTTGCACTTCATTAGCGGAAGAAGATCCTTGCAGTGGAATTCTAGAACTACTAGAACTTGATGCGTTGCCTTGTCCTTCACTTAATTTCATCAAATAGCGTCTCATTCTAACAAAAAAAAATATTAATTAAATGATTATAAATTAAAAACATCGATGCTTAAATAAAATCATAAATGAGCCACCACCCAGGCTCGCTGGATCACTAAAAATCAATATTAAATCACAATCATTAAAATATAACAAAAAATAAATGAGCCACCACCCAGGCTCGCTGGATCACTCAAAATCAATATTAAATCACAATCATTTAAATATAACAAAAAATAAATGAGCCACCACCCAGGCTCGCTGGATCACACAGAATAAACATTAAAACACAATTATCAAAATATAACAGAAAATAAATGAGCCACCACCCAGGCTCGCTGGATCACACAGAATAAACATTAAAACACAATTATCAAAATATAACAGAAAATAAATGAGCCACCACTCAGGCTCCCTGGATCACACAAAATAAATATTAAAGCACAATCATCAAAATATTATAGAAATAAATGAGCCACCACCCAGGTTCGTTGGATCACACAGAATAAACATTAAGATAAAGCATAAGCAACTTATACCTGCTGAGCAACTCACTGGCTGTGTAATGTGTGCCGAGAGAGGGGCCGACTTGACAATTGGCACGGCACAAATATCCTGTCAATAATTGTGTGAGTTAAAATAATCACTATTACTATCAATTATCAACAATAAAGAATAGTGTGAAGTTGTAAACCAAAAAAATACCTAGAAATGGTCGCGTTGTGAGGGCCGGGGCCGGGATTGGAAACGTTTAGCAAGCCATTCTGCACAAAATATAATTGACTGATATTTAGAATTTACGTGTCTCAATGGCACATAAACCTGGAGACTAAATATATAAAATTTTTGACTGATATCTAAGCATCAAGAACCTGGAGACTAAATATAAAAATTTTTGACAAAAGGAGCAAATATATGAAATTCTGTCGAAACTTCAATTCCTCTGCCATCTTCTAATTTCTAAATTCTAACATATGTGTAGAAGATCAAACAAAAAAAAATGGGCTGCACGGAAAACACTATTTCAAAAATATCAGTGACCAAAAAATAAAAATGGGCTGTCGTTCTGCTGCAGGAGGGCGGAGGAGGAGAGGTGAGGGGGAACTGGGAAGCTCGGTGGGGACTGGGGAGTGGGGACTGGGGCCAACGCCGCCGACTGACTGGGGACGGGGGGAGGGCCAGTGGGGGAGAGAGAGAGAAGATAGAGAGACAGAGGGATGGGGGAGCCGGGAGGACAGCCGAAGCGTCCTCCGCCTCCGGCACCGGCACTGGTTTCCCGCGACCGCGAGAGAGAGAGAGGGAGACTGGGAAAAACATATGGTGCCGTGGGAAGGAGGGAGGGGAACCAGAAACTCACCGTCGGGCGCCGATTCGCCGAAGTTGCCGCCGCGCCGCGCAGAGACAACAGGTCGCCGGAGCGGAGGCCGGAGCTGCCGTTCGCCTGCCAGTGCCAGCCACCAGCGCGAGGTCGTCGGACTGTCGGAGCCCGAGGGCGGCGGCCGATGGCGATCCGACTGCCGAGGATCGTTGATTCGTCGGGGTCCGGGGAGGAGGCAGGAGGGGTTTGAGGGCGGAGAGATTTCAGGTCGATTTGGGGAAGTCTTAGGGGGGTCACTGGGTCACCTGGACATTTTAGTGGGGTCACGCAGAGTGACATTTGCCTCTCCAAGTAAAAAAATAAAAAGACCATTAAGACCCCCCTACCAGGTCAGTGGGGTCACGTGACCCCACTGACTGGTAGGAGGATCCGCCTCTGCCTCGGCGACGTCAAAGCCGTAGAGGGACTCGAGCACGCAGTGGATCTCGATCTTGGAGGTGGACGAAATCGTCTTGGGGTGATCTCGCAGGTGCTGTCGAGGGCGGCAGGGGATGTCTTAAAATCTTTCAAGAAGTTTATCTAAAAATTTGAAAATTTAAAAAATATCACTATTCATGCATGGATCATGGATGTGTTAAGAACTCAAAATTCTTGGCATGACACGAATGGCAGTGCGGTACAGTGAACCCCGGTGGTGAAAGAAGTTTTAGGACCAATTTATTTAGAAGATAAGAAATTTCTGATTATTTTAACGGGAAGTTATTTAACCCATATTTTAAATAAAATTAGTTTGAGAGGGATTATGTGGATGTGGAGAATAAAAGACATGGGGGGGGGTTTAAAATTATCCCTAAAAAGAAATGGAGTATCTTAATCTCACGCTTGCCTCCTTTTATACAAAAAATCCACTTTTTTAACCAGTTTGGGTATCCTCCCCCCCCCCCCCCCCCACACTAAAAAAAAAATTTGGCACTTATGGTGGGTCAGTGGGTGGTGATTTTGACTAGGCAAATGTTATTTGCCCAGTTGCTATAGCCGATTAACTGACGTGTAAGTCCCACCTACATGCCTGCCAATCGCAAGTGCCCCCTGCACCTAACAACAGTCTTTTGACTGTGACTTCGGTTCGTAGCTGTTCCGTCACCACTAGTGGCCAAAAAGTAGGGACTGCGGATTGGTGTTTAGAGGGGTTGGGGTGGGACATATTGTTATAAAAATAGTGGGTATAATACATTCCAAATGGGGTTCGAACATCCAAGCGACATGATACAAATTTACGTAAATCAACATGGACATCATTCCAAGTAAATAATAACAAGTAAGCAAAATATACATGTTAAAATCTGAACAAGTAAGCATAAATCTATACGCAGTGGAGGCGTTCCAAAAGGAACTTGTCTTAGAGAAGATATTGCCCCCACTATAGGTGCGAAAAGGAAACGGCGATCTTCTCCCAGGGTACAACCAATCCAACGAGATGACAGTCGCACACTGTTGATCTCGTAAAGCGAAAACTATCTAATATATAAAAAAGAGTCTCTAATGAATCTAGGGCAAAAGAAGCATGCACCGGACACCGAAGGGCGCGTAGAACGAGACAGACGGTGACAGAGAGGAAGACGCAACACGCCGACGGGAAGCGGCGACAGCGACGTCCGTGGCGCGGGCAAGAAGCGAGCGGCGACAAAGAGCGTTTCCCCGGTGGTGTTGACGGAGGCGTTCCAGAGAGGAGAGAACCAGAGCGTAGGAGATCGCAGCAGTCTTTCTTCGGGAAAGAAGACTCGAGTCAAAAACGGTTCCTCTCTCTCTCCTATTAATCTAAACCGCCCACGCCCCAATGCGTTGTGCCGGTTCACTTCTTCAGGGATGTGCGCATCCCACAAGCCCATTAAGCAAAAAGAAACAAAACAGAAAGGTAAAAGAGTGTAGGCCCAATAAGGCCCGCGGTCACCTCACACGCGCGCCGCCGCCCGCCCAGCCCAGCCCGGCCCGGCCGGCGGGCGGGCGCACATGTGTGGTCTTGGGCATTCTTCCTCTAGTTCCTTAGGAACAAGTCCTTAGAACCATAAGGATATATAAAGGCCACTCCCTTACTTGTGTTTTCCAATATGGGACAAAACCCACATACACATAAGGCACACTCTCCTACCAAATCTTGAGTTTCCCTTTCAACTTACAAGCCACCCTTCTTCTACCAAACATTCCCCCACAAACTCATGGTTTGCCAGGAGGAACACACATCAAGAGAAACACATATCATGCTTTCAATAGAAGTACCTTTCGGGTTTGAACTTCTACCTGAGTATTCCAAATCCTTTCTTCACAGAGTCGAAGTGAACTGAGTCTTGAACTTGACTCTTTTTGGTGAAGATTATCAAAGGAAACAACATGATATAATGTCACGCCCCGACGCGGAATATCGGAGCGCGAAGGCAGTTGTAAGAAAAAGGTATAGAGCGTGTACTAGACATCAAACCATTGCACAATGAATAATACTAAATCAAATCTTCTTCATTAATAACTTTTCCAATGTCTAGTTACAACCACTAATATCAGAGCCATTCTATAGGGCCCAATTACATTGCAATAGAAGGAAATAACTAACTACAACTCTAAGATAACATGACGACTCGAGGGTACTCCTGGCTTCACTCTTGGTCATTCCCTTCCTCATGAGTGTATGTGTCGTCCTCGGTCTCACCTGAGAACACAACATCAAATAACGTAGGGTGAGCGATAACGCCCAGTAGGACTTAAATCTCAGGCTCAAGCAGGCTTTAAATAATTAACGCATTTAATGGCAGAGTGTCTAGAGATAGCAGGTATAAGAGAGTCAAAATATAGTAAGAGATAGCACAACAGGTAACAAGACAGCACAATAGCACGAGATCGAGTATAGTTTCCAAAATAGCACAAGCATTGAATATAGCACGAATAGCAGGATGGCCATAGCACAACTAGCACAAGTATAGTAATAGCACGACGAGTATAGCACTTGTTTGTCATTCTAGACATCGAGAGAGTATAGCACGTTTTGTGTTTTGATTGTCACATAGATAGTCGAGATAGATAGCACTTGAGTGTAATGCCAAACACTCTGATCATTTAACTCCCATGGGCACTAGCACTTTGGGGCCACATCCCAGGACCAGATCGGGCCCTTTATATATTGCCAGGCATTGGTTATATTGTTTATCTTTAGACAATCAGTCAATGGCCAATATAGAGTACCAAGAAATAGATGAGAGCACTAGATGAATAGACAAGATAGTTGAGTGAACATGAATAGACAAGCGACTAGAGTATAGATGAGAGCTAGTGGACATTGCACGTAATGCGACGAGTAAACAGGCGATAGTAACAGTTGCACAACACACGCACGTGGTGTTGACAGTCAGGTGGAACTCACGGTCTTTTCCGCTGGCCATGTTACACACAAGTCCAGAGGTCCGACGTGATTCAAGGTAAGGGCGAATTTCTAATAGCCGTTTGGATCATATCGATCCCTAAAGGTGTAATGGGTGTTAGGGTACAACTGGCTCGTCGACCATGTGGGAATCCATGATCAGAGGAGACTTACGGAGGCCTTGTGCAAGAGTTCACTAGTCCGGCGAAAGGAATATTCGACGGAGAGTTCACCACAAGCCAAGTAAAGTGTGTTTATAAAGCAGGTGCTCGACGTTCTAGAGGAATTCTAGGACAGTGGAGCGTCGATATCGGTATATAAACAACGCGAGAATCAAATACAAGTCCTTTTAAAATAGGGCAATTTATGTACTTTATTTCCATAAATTACCAGGCACACTATGAGATATTTTTCTGCAATATTCAGCCATAAATAGATGGTTCAAGTGTGTGCAAGTGCAAGAGAAATCATAGATAGAAATAAGTCGTGAACATGTATTTTAAATCATTCAATATAGCACCATTTTTAAGTAGGGTTTTTACTGGGGGTATAACGGTAAGAAGGCGACATACCCCTGTACGGGTCGCGACAGGGTCAGGACAGAACGCGACAGGGCCTAAAACGGATCGCGACAGGGCTTGCAGATCGGGTACTGAGAACGCGACGGCTCACCTGTCGCCTTCTTGGTCGCGACAGGGAGGCTGTCGCAATCAGGCCCCAGAAAGCGACATGTCGAGGTGTCGCCTTCTGGTTGTCTGCGCCTGACTCTGACAGGAGTCAGATCAGACACTGGATTGCGGACCATGGTTTTCAATTTTTGATACAGGGTCGTTTAGAAAATCATAACTAATTATATAGTCAACGAAAAATCATGAAACCAGTTGCAAATTAAACTAGACATGTAAGGGTACTTACAATAAATCGGAATTAGAGAGAGAGCATGGTTTGAACATGGTTTGAGAACGAACAAGAGCAAGTAACATAGAACATGATACAGGGAGCAAGATCGATTTAATTCGAGTAACATGCTCAATAGAAATTAGGGCTTTTAGGGGAAAAAGATGCCTATCATGCATCAGTATCTCCCATTAAAATTTGGAGGCATGAGATAGAGTATTCAAGGAGATATGAATTAAGCATGAAGGTTCGGGGTCATAAGAACTGCAGAACTTTGAAAATTCATAAGAAAAGATTTGATCGATGGAAAATTATGAAATTTGAGGGTTTTGTTCCAGAGGGTAGAAAGATCCTACAGAAAAAGTTTCACGTTTTATGCTTGTGAGAATGCCTACCTTGACTCGATTTCCTCTTCTAGGGCTAGAACTTGAAGAACGGGGTTGAGAGCTTGAAAGGTTCTTCTCCCCACGAAATCTCCTCCTCCTTGGCCTCTCCTTCTGGTCCAGGAATCCTTTGGCACGAGCTTGGGTCGGCCATGAGGGTTTTAGGAGAGTATTTAAGCTTCTCCTCTTTCTATTTCCTAATAGGACTCTAATTCCTCTTTAATTCCGAAATTTCCTTACTTCCTCCTTCCTTGCTTGCTTTCCAATCTCTATTTAGACTAGGAAGAGATCCAAATTCGTGCTAACCCATATGGGGTAGGTTTAGGAATCCTATTATACTCAAACTAGCTATTTAATGCATTAAATACCCCTTTTCTATTTAGGTAATAATTTAGTTACGAATTTAGGATATTTTCCTATTATTCTCCCTTTGTAAATTCATATTTTTGACCCAATAAATTCTAGAAGATCCATTAAGCAAATCCCATTACTCTTTTCCATCTAATGAGTTTTATTTAATGCTCTAATTAAATATCCATTTAGCTAGGTTTTAAATTCTTTATTTAAATTTTTATTTTTCGTAAAAATTCAAGTTGCTACATATAAACATAGATAGTAATTTGTAGGGGTGGCGCTTTACGGCCATGCGCCCCTTCCTGTATCATAAGTGCATTTAGGGATAACCCAATCCCTTTAACTGCGGCCCCACAGTGGCACTTACTTAGGTGGGCTTCTCCAAGGATGCACTGCTCACATCCTGCCTTACCAGGCTTGAACCCATTAAGAGTAGATAACTCAACCTTAGCTTGCAGCTAGAGACACTCGTATTAGGATTACAGGGGTGGAATTCAGATACAAGGTATCTAGAATTATTAGTGTCTTCCAGTTCTCTCAACAGCTTGTTATTACCACATTGAACCTTCTTTGTAGGAACTCTACTCAGATAGGTTGGGTTGCTACTGCAGGAGAATAATTAATGGGTTTCAATCCCATCCCCATCCTAAATTTCAGGACTTGATTTTTGTTAAGTCCTTTAGATAGAGGATCTGTTGTGTTGTCCTTGGTACCAACAAAATCCACAGCTATCACTCCCTGAGACACCAATTCTCTCACAGACTTTAGTCTGATTTGAATATGTCTCCTTTCTTTTTATTGTACTTTGAACTTTTGACCTTAGCAATCGTGGTCATATTATCACAAAGGATAGAGACCGCAGGTATAGGCTTACTCATTATGGGTAATTCTATAAGAAGTCCCTTAATCCATTCAGCCTCCATACCAGTAGTGTCCAAAGCACACAACTCAGCCTCAAAAGTAGACCGAGACAAGATGGTTTGTTTAGTGGACCTCCAGGCCACTGCACCACCTCCCAGAGTAAAAACATACCCTGTTACACCATTACTCCTTGAGTTTTCAGCAATCCAGCTTGCATCACTATATCCTTCAAGGACTCTAGGGAATTTCCCAAAATGCAAGCTCAAGGAAACAGTACCCTTAAGGTATCTCAGTATCCTTGTGACGGCCCTCATTATACCGGTACGGTTATACCAACCCACGTCGGTATAGCGAGAGTCCTCACAGTGGGACATTTACCCAAACGATACAGACAGTTGAGATACACGCGAATATACGACAGAGTAGCGGAAGTAAAAGACAACTGTCTTCATTCATTCATCATCCACATTTAACATACATGAAATTTACAATTAACATTAAAGAACTTAAAGTTCACATAATTTAAATTGCTGAAAATTAAGTACACAATGTCCACACTTATACAATATTCTCATGATTTCTAATACAATGTCACTTTTACATACTATGAAAATCACAAAAGGGTACGCCTGCTCCAACAATCTAAACTCCGCGCTCGGAGTCCGTCTCTACCGTCTCCTCCACGAGAGTCTCGTCACCGTCTATACCCGTACGCCAAAGCAAAGAGTGAGTCTTAAGGACTCAGCAAGCAACACTACTCATAACATACACGTATAAGTCATAGCGGTTTCTACATGCACATTCACAAATTTCAACACATGGCATGCTAGTCATTTGAAAGTTCTACAATTTAATACATGGATCATGCTTTCAGATTTCTAAGAATAAAACTTACCTATCACATGCTCTCTATTCCATTTACTTGTGAGATTTTGCCTTTAAAGAACCAAGACATGAGAGCTACCAACATGAACACTGTGTATATATGAAGGGAAAACACAACTAGCATGGATCTTACATGTTTTTAAACACATACATAGACATTTTCACATGCTTTAAGTTGCTGGTTTCACATAGTTTAATGGCTGTAAACCTACACATGAGAGCTACAATGTTGCTTAAAACATACCATGTGAACAACCAATCATGTTATTTTGTACACGTGTTATCAATTATCCCTAACATGGATTCTAGACATTTTTGCACATAAACATGATGATAACAACATGAAATTACTGATTTCACATGGTTTCAGATTTGTTTCACATGGATTTCAATATCATATTCTCACATTTTTAATTTCACATTTTCTTTACACAAGTTTCCCATTTCACATGGTTGCACTTTGCACATGCACATTTCACATTGTTCACTTACACATTAACACATGAACACATACACATTACACATTACACATTACACGTTACACATTTTAGGTGTCGTGACATATAGTCCAAACCACCAAAGAAGGACACATACACATCACATTACACATAGACGCCATCTAGGCATTACAATGGCGACTCTTGGACTGCGCAGACCGGGAGAACAAGTCTCCACCCTAACCAGTGGTACTTGTCTACCTCCAGGATTTCCCCCTAATGCCCTTAGGGTCACTTACACATTAAACTTTCTCAGGGGGACTTTTCCCTGATACAGTTCCACTGCCCTCTACGGAAGCAGTGTCACATTGGCGCAGTTACACATTTACACATTTTACCGATTTACACATGGTTTTACACATATCACTTTTCATCTCATTCACTTTCTCACTCACATGCATATCTCTATTTTCCTGACATGACACTACAGATTTCAAAAGTTTAACACACAGTAAACTTACCAATCAGGTTGGATTTAAACGATATCTAATCACTTTACGATGAGATGCATAAGTTTTTACATTTCTCATGGAAAAGTGCATAACTCTTATATACTGGTCCAAATGACCTGGAAATTTAACCACATGCTATTTTCAGGTTCAAGATCATACATTCAATTTTCAGATTTTTCTGAGCTAAATAGAATTTACATAAAATCAAATACCTATTAGCATGCTATTCATAATTTAAGTTGACATGGAGCTTAACACCATCATACATTTTTGCACTTACTGTCTGAACAGAGACTATTGTTATATGCATGATCTGAAAATACAGAATTACCCTAAATCATACAACCATAGATCGATCACAACAATTCTTTCTTGCATGCCTTTTTATTTACCGAACTGAAATTAATAGCAATTTATGCAGGCATGGATAATTTATCAAAATTTGAGCACACATATCCTAATCCACTAACTTCATGATCTGACAGAACTTAGGGCACTCAGACTAGTCCTAATCATAAACATGGATTGGCAAGAATCATCAACAATTCATGCTTGAAATTTCATGGGATAAAAATCTCTAACATTCACCACCACACATCATAACACATCCACACACCACATTTACCAATATACATAGTGTATAGGGTTACCATATATCCTCATCACGGAAAACCCATCGAAAATAATTGTATAGGAGGGCATAACAGTTTACTGTTATGTCCAGATGAACTTGGCGGCGGTCTCTGGCCGCTAGTTCAATGTCAGCGGCATAGTCGATGGACGTCAATCATGATCTCAGCGTCTAGGGACCTTGCCGTTAATTCAGGTCTGTGCAGAACACAGACCCAAGCTCTCAAGATAGGGTGAATCTGAGGGTCTAGGACTCGAGGGAAAATTCATAAAAATTGAAAAACCATCCTAGACTCATACGGAAACCTTATGGTAGGGTCACTTGCCTTTTAGAAATTCTTCCAATGGATCTAAATGCTCGGAGAAACCCTCCTTGGGTAGTCCCAAGAAGTTGCAAACAGTCCTCTAAGATCTCCTTCCTCCGGGCTCTTGGATGAAGATGGCTCCAAGGTACGGCCGGGGAAGTCTTCTCCTTTACTCCAGCTAGCTTCTTGTCATGGAAGATGGCCGGATCCAGCTTCAGAGGGTCAGATCTTTGGGTGCAAAGTGGGGGTTTTCTCACAGCTTCCTCTAGGGTTTTTCTCCTCTTGTTTCTTTCTTGCAAAGGGTGAAGAGAGGGTTGGGGAAGGCAGATCCGGGTTCAACATATGGGAGAGGCCTCTCTCCCACTCACAAGGTGACAAGATGGCTCTCAGAGCCGTTGGGGACAGCTCCCCAATGGGTGAGCTTCCTTGTTTCCAGAATTTCTGGCTCTGCAACGCATGCAGGTCAGAGAAGTCGGCGTCCACATCGTTAGACGCCAGGATTAGTGTTGGCGTCCATGGGTGGACGCGGACACCTCATAGGCGGCTAGGGGTTGACGCTAATAGGGCCTTCGGCCAGAAGTTTAAAACATGCAGAAAACTATGCATGCCATGCATATATACATGCAATATGTATATGGTAGTGTATCCATACTATCACCATTCAATACATGCATTATTTACATCTAGTATAAACACATGCACACGTAATTGTACTAATTAATACGTACGTAAATATCTATATACATACACAAGCACTAATATACACACACAAATACAAATAATGCGACGGAAATTCGAGGGCCTTACAATCCTATCCAAGCCTTCCCAGTGAGAACGGTCAGGACAGCTAGTGTATCTACTGAGTCTAGTCACTGCATATGAAATGTCAGGTCTAGTACAGTTGCCAGATACATTAAGCTTCCTATAACTTGGGAGTATCGTAATTAAGACACGGGTACACCACTCTTATTCTTGTAGAAAACTCTAGAAGGATCATAGGGTGTACAGACAATTCTACAATCCTTATAGCCATATTTCTCCAATACTTTCTCAACATAGTGAGACTGAGAAATTGCTATCCCTTCAGCTGACTTAGTCAACTTTAGGCCAAGAATTAAATTTGCCTCACCCATATCCTTCATTTCAAATCTACTACTTAAGAATGATTTTGTCTCATTTACTAATCCCTTATTGTTGCCAAAAATCAATATATCATCTACATATAGGCATAGAATTACATAACCATCACCTTTCACTTTGTAGTAGACACATTTATCAAAATCATTTACTTTAAAGCCAAATGACATGATAGTTATGTCAAATTTCTCATGCCATTGTTTAGGGGCTTGTTTCAATCCATACAAGGATTTAACAAGTCTACAAACTTTACCTTCATTACCAGGGGCTACAAACCCTTCAGGCTGATCCATGTAGATCTCTTCATCAAAATCACCATTAAGAAAGGCGGTCTTAACATCCATCTGGTGGATAGTCAGATCATATATGGAAGCCAAGGCTATTAGCACCCTAATGGTAGTCATTCTGGTTATAGGAGAATAGGTATCAAAATAATATATTCCCTCCATTTGTTTAAACCCCTTAGCAACCAACCTGGCTTTAAATTTTTCAATGGTTCCATCAGGTTTCAACTTTTTCTTAAAGACCCATTTGCATCCAATAGTCTTAGATCCAGGAGGAGGATCAACTAACTCCCATGTGCCATTTGCAAGAATAGAGTCAACCTCACTCTTAATGGCTTCCTTCCAATACTTTGCTTCAGGTGAAGCCATAGCATCTCAGAAAGTAGGGGGGGTCTTCTTCAATCTGGTATGTGACAAAATCACTACCAAACTCCTTGGAGACCTTTTGCCTTTTACTCCTCCTTGGTTCTACTTCTTCCTGATCACTAGTATCAGTAAGAGGTCTGGATGCATCAGCCCTCACATTAGTCATTCTTTCCACATATTGTGGAATAGAATCAGATGTGGAAGCTACAGTCTCAAAATTCAGTTGTTGAGGTAAACCAGACTTCATGGGAAAGACATGTTCGAAGAACGTAGCATCACGGAACTCGACTATGGTGTTAAGATCTATGCCAGGGATTTCTGATTTAATAACCAGAAACCTGTATGCATAGTTATTTTCAGCATAGCCTAAAAAGACTGCGTCAACTGTCTTAGGTCCCAGTTTCTTTCTCTTTTGTTCAGGGACAAGTACCTTAGAAAGGCACCCCCACACTTTGATAAATTTCAAACTGGGTTTCCTATTTCTCCAAAGTTCAATTGGACTACTATCTTTATGTTTTAGGGGAACATGATTCAGAACAAGACAAGCTATGTTCAAAGCTTCCCCCCACATATACTTAGGTAGTTCTGAACTCTGCAGGAGAGAGTTGACCATGTCAATAAATACACGGTTCTTCCTTTATACTATCCCATTAGATTGAGGAGAATAAGGGGCAGTTGTTTCATGAATAATGCCATGTTCTTGGCAAAATTTAACAAACAGACTAGAGGTGTATTCTCCTCCTCTGTCAGACCTCAACCTCTTAAGAACCTGACCAGTTTGTGTTTCTACTTCCTTCCTAAAGATGATGAACTTCTGTAAAGCCTCATCCTTAGACTTGAGCAAATACACATAGCAATATCTACTACAGTCATCTATAAAGGTAATGAAATACTTTTTATGATCCCTAGTTAGCACACCATTAAACTCACAGATATCTGAGTGTATCAGATCCAGAATCTCTGAATCTCTAACCACATAATCAAAGGGTTTCCTAGGCTGTTTAGCCTGTACACAGATATCACATTTTTTGGTTTTATCAATGGCATGCTCAGGAATTAAATTCAGGTTCATCATACGTTTCAATGAATTGAAATTTAAATGACCTAAACGTCCATGCCATAAATCAGATGAATCTGTAACATTAAAAGCAACTGGAACAGATGAATCAACATCTAAACATTCATTCATCACATGACTCACATGCACTTTAAACAACCCATCAGATAAATAGCCTTTACCAATAAAAGATTTGAGACGAAGTATCACAACTTTATTACATTTAAAGCTGAGTTCATAACCCTCTCTAACTAAACTAGAACCTGATAAAATATTTCTCCTAACACTAGGAACATGGTGCACACGCTGAAGAGATAGCACACGCCCCGAAGTAAACTTCAGGTCCACGCGTCCAATTCCCATCACCCTCGCAGTGCTGCCATTTCCCATAGTCACGGAGCAGTCATGGACGGCCTGGTAAGATACAAAATTAGCCCTGTCAGCACACAAGTGTACATTGGCTCCTGTGTCTACCAACCATTCATAAGGTTCATAAATAGAAAACAATTGAGGGTTAAGAGAAATGTACGTGTCTCCAGAAGAAGCATCAGCGGTCACTACATTGACCTGAGGTGGAGCAGCACCAGTCTGTTGGCCTATCTTTTCCTTCCTTTTTGGACAATCACCTCGGAAATGACCTTTCTGACCACAGACCCAACATTCACCTTGCTTCTTCTTCTTCTTGATTTTTCCCTTGGGTTTAAACTGTGCATTAGAATTAACCTTGGATTTGCCTTTGATCTCTTTAAACTTGTTTTTCATGACTATGTTTGCACTAGCCTCTACAGGCATCACAGGTTTCTCCTTCCTATGTTCTTCCTCTATGGCAATAGCTCTCATCAGGTCATCTAGAGAAATAGCACCCTTCCTGTGTTTTAGGGCCATTCCAAAATCCTCCCAGGACTTAGGAAATTTCTCGATGATGCACATAACCTGAAATTTTTCTGGGAGTTTCATTTCACCCTCAGCCAAGCCATGGATCATAAGAAGAAACTCATGTGCTTGTTCAGTGATAGGTCTGCCCTCAACCATGTGAAACTTGAGAAATTTACCGACAGAATATTTTTCTAGACCTTGGTCCTCAGTGTTGTATTTTCTGTCAAGTTCATCCCACAGTGCCTTGGAGGTTAGGAATGTCGAAGTACTATATACATCGAATAGGACATCTGATAAAGCAGTCAGAATGCATCCATGTCCTATGCGATCTTTTTCCTTCCATTCCGTAGCCTTCTTAACACTTTCAGGATCATTCTCAATCACCTTAGGTGAGTCAGATTCAATCACTGAAATCAACCCAATCATAGTAAACCAAATCTTCATGCGTTGTTGCCAACGCTTGAAGTGTTGCCCTGCGAATTTCGCTGGCATCATAGACATGTCTACTTTCGGGTTGAGAGTGACAGATGATGACGCCATGTAAAATGATATCTTCTCTAAGACTGTTATAAAAACAGTGGGTATAATACATTCCAAATGGCGTTCGAACATCCATAATCCACACAGTGCAAGCATAGCGACATGATACAAATTTACGTAAATCAACATGGGCATCATTCCAAGTAAATAATAACAAGTAAGCAAAATATACATGCTAAAATCTGAACAAGGAAGCATAAATCTATACGCAGTGGAGGCGTTCCAAAAGAAACTTGCCTTAGAGAAGATATCGCCCCCACCATAGGTGCGAAAAGGAAACGGCGATCTTCTCCCAGGGTACAACCACATCCAACGAGATGACAGTCGCACACTGTTGATCTCGTAAAGCGAAAACTATCTAATATATATATATAAAGAAGAGTCTCTAATGAATCTAGGGCAAAAGAAGCATGCACCGGACACCAAAGGGCACGTAGAACTAGACAGACGGTGACAGAGAGGAAGACGCAACACGCCGACAGGAAGCGGCGACAGCGACGTCCGTGGCGCGGGCAAGAAGCGAGCGGCGACAAAGAGCGTTTCCCCGGTGGTGTTGACGGAGGCGTTCCAGAGAGGAGAGAACCAGAGCGTAGGAGATCGCAGCAGTCTTTCTTCAGGAATGAAGACTCAAGTCAAAAACGGTTCCTCTCTCTCTCCTATTAACCTAAACCGCGCCCAATAAGGCCCGCGGTCACCTCACACGCGCGTGTGTGGTCTTGGGCATTCTTTCCTCTAGTTCCTTAGGAACAAGTCCTTAGAACCATAAGGATATATAAAGGCCACTCCCTTACTTGTGTTTTCCAATATGGGACAAAACCCACATACACATAAGGCACACTCTCCTACCAAACCTTGAGTTTCTCTTTCAACTTACAAGCCACCCTTCTTCTACCCAACACATTTGATTACTTGTAGAGAGATACTTGGTGCAAATCCTTAGTTTGCAACAAGTGATGCAAACTCAATAAAGATTTGCCACCTCATGATATGAGATATTATAATAATATCTCATGTCATGATCACCCAACCTTAAGAGATTGGATGACAAATCTTCATTAGATTTGCAAGTCTTGTTGCAAACCAAAGATTTGTTTCCTTACTTGTAAGGGGGTTTAACTTCAGGAGAGCCACTTTCTATCCTGTCGACTGGATAAAAAAAATTACTCAGTTAGCGCATGATTGAGTTGGAGCGTGGCCAAACTTTTCTCAAACTTCAGAAGAAGGATTTGGCTCAGAGGCCTCAGTAAATTTCTACTGAAATTGTCTCCCTGTCTGTACTTGTACTGATGCCGATCAACACAGTCACCACTCAGATTAATTAGTACCTTAAGCACCCTTTAGACTTATTGAACAGGCTTTCCCACCCAAATATGCCATCAGGTTACTTGTCAATTTGAACTAGCATGCAAGGTGTACTACTTTTTTTGGCAGAGCTCCAAAAGTGTATTGAATAGTCCTTTAATTATAATCTTCTTTTCAAACCCGGAGATGATGAAGCATGAATAAGATTTTTAAATTGAGAAAGACTTAGTGTATTTTCTTATTATATTAAGTGTAATATGACTAGACATTAATTTTATGTGACACTCCTTACATGGAGAGTGATAAAGTGACAATTCAATTATTAGATGTCACATAAATTTAGTGACTAATCATATTGCACTTAAGTGTAATATGAAAGTGCACTAAATCTTTCTCTTTTAAATTTGACTACTTCACCACTGTCGTCTGCTTCATGACCAACATGACCACAGAGACCGCAAAATCTTGGAATCCTCTCCTAAACTAGAAGGTAACTATGTATGCTGCCATCAGGGAGCTTGGCTTTGACAATGGATTTCGGAAGATTTGGATACATCAAATGCCACCTTTAAGGTGAGTAAAAACCACTCCATCGTTCCATGATGTCTCTGGACCTAGTTTAGAGAGTTCCTATCCGGGTGGCTAGTTTCATAACTGTTGATTCCGTCGAGAACTCCTTCAGGAAGATTGTAGACGCAGGTCCACATCTCTGCAGTATTAAGGAGGTAATATGAAGGACAACAAATTTGGTCGAAACCTCTCAATCACCAATATGCCGTTGTTATAAATCCATGGGTTTACAAATTCTGTCCACATGCATATTCAACACCTGTAAATCTCACCTCACTTGAAAGGAATCCAAATGACAGTTAAAGAAAACTTTCAATCCCCTTCTTTAGGATTTCATCAGAGTTTAGGATTATTTCTGAAGCTAGCAGGTCTAATATTCTTATCAGATAATACCCGGACTATATATTAAGCTGATTCATTCCATCTGCGTCGCTCTAATTAAGAAAGTAAGTTCCTCATTTTCTGGCAGCAGCATCGAGTGTCTGGAATTCCTCAGCACTTGTTCTCGAGTGTTTGAAGGTCTTCTGGATGAGGTTCCATGTATGACCACCGGCAAGACTTACAGGAATGTCAGAGCTACACAAGTACTTGTAGAACAACTGGTGGGGTGGAGTATTATAAACTGAGTGAGCTAGAAAGAAAGAGCTGAAGGAAATCAAACCCTCACAGACAAGGGAAAGGAAAGAGAAAAAACTGCCGGTTTGAAAGAGACGAGCAACAGGACGACATAGAAGGAACAACGATAGAGGTGTCTGTATAATTAATAAGTAACAGCCAACGATCTTCCAGCAAAACAGAGGCTGGCTCCCACGAGGATGCTCCTAAAAAAGAATCAGGTTGACAATTCCAGTAGTAGCTGTAAAGCTAGCCGCTGACAATTAAAGAAGAACAACGGCACGTTCTGAAAAGCTTTTGATGAAGAAAGCTCACCACACCACCCCTGACCCGTGGCAGTCATTACCCAAATCATTCTGTTTTAATCTCATTCTTATTGTACTCAATAATTAAGAAATCCTGTGCTGGCATTTAATACGTCCTCAATTCAAGCAGTTGTGGTGAGCAAAGATCTAGTGGTCCAACATATACATACAGAATCTTACTGCAGCAAGCACGCGATCGATCTGACGTTTGCTGAAAGAAAACAGATCTAGGAGGTGAATAATAGTGATAAACTTAGCACTTGCCAGAATCTTTATTTCCACCGTAATACTAGTACATCTCTTATTCTTTACTACATCAAACACACCAACTCCACATACATATGAGTCTCAACTCTCCAGTTCAGACCCATCTTCGACACATAGATCATCTGGCGTCTTATTTTACTAGTCGTAATTTGTAGACATCGAGACAGTACGCTTGTGGCTCTGGAGCCCGTGAGGTACGAGCTCTCTCGTCTCAGCAGGCTCCCCGCTTGACGACGCGAACGGCGTAGCAGTTGGCCTCCGGGCAGCCGCAGCCGTAGGTGACGCCGTTGACGCCGCAGACAGGGTCGTAGCGAAGGCATCGGATGGCGGCGCAGTTCCTGCCGGGAGCCCTGTAAGGGGGGAGGTTGCAGAGGTTGGGGCGGCGCTGGGCGTCGACGGGGGCCGAGGAGAAGAGGGAGAGAGCGAGGAGGAAGAGGACGGCCCAGCGCAGAGCAGCTACGGTGGAGGTGGCCATGGCGGCTGCAGGGACTGAGCAGTGAGAAGAACAGCTGGGGAAGGGATGGGGAAAGTGCCAACGATTTAATAAGAAGCGGAGAGAGAGAGAGAGAGAGAGAGACGCGAGTTTGTATACCCGGTCGGCCCTGGAAGGCGGCCAAGGATAAACTCCATGCTGATCTGAGTTTGTCGTATTACTCTAAAGTCTTCGTAAGAGGGGATTAGTGAAGATGTTCGGATGCACCTACCCACGCCGGCACGTGTATTTTGACTCTCACTTCGCCACGTCGAACCTGTTCGTCAGCGCTGTTAAAATATATTCTTTTCAATGTATGTGGAGTAAAGAATTAAGAATCTAGACTCTTCGGTGCTATTTGCTAAAATGGATTGGATTTATCTTAAGTCCAACTTTAAAATTAAATGTATGAAGAATTAATTTATCGTTTGTTTGTTTATAAATGAGTTAACTCTTTTGAATAAAGTGAATTGACCTATTTTTTCACTTACTATTTTGATAAAGAAGAGAGAGAGAGAATTAACTTATTCATCCATCCTTGTATTATCCAAAATACCCTTATACCATACCTCTCATCACTTTTTTTTTACTACTTTTTATTGAGAGATGTAGAGCACAGAATTATAATATTCAATGTAACTAATGGTATTTTATTATTACTATTGGACATGGAGAATAATGATATAATAAATAACTTTTTGTCTTTTAGTTGCAGTAATTATCTTCATTAATTATGTTACTATGAAATAATGTTTATTACGTATTTTTTATTACTAGGTAACTTAGAATGATTAATCATAATTAGATTTAAGCAGCTAATTTTTTCTTCGTAACAACTCTATGATTGTTGACATATTAATGGCATTCAATAGATAACACAATTGCGTTGGTCATATTTCTTTGAAGCATGGTCGACATAGTTAGACTTATAGTTAGCATGTTTGACACTATGATTATGTTAAAGGGAGCGTATCAGTGAAAGGAATCTACTTTCAAAGGTCGATTTTTTTCAACATTTGTTTAATTAAACTTTGAAGTTTCTATTGTTCACATAAAGGTAATATGTGTTATTTTTTCATTATTTTATATAATTAGTATGATCCCATCTACGAAACTGATGATGATACTTGTTGAGAAACCATCGAACATAATTTTAATTATGTTCCACTTCAACGACTCAATTGTAATACACATTGAAAAAAGATCATAACTCCAAATATTGAAATGGACTTAGGTGAGTGGAGCAATTTTAACATGAGATTTCTTGGTTATTAAACAAATAACATGCCTCTTTGATGAAAACGGTCATCTCTTCTAATTTTTTCAGTAAAAAAAATAACATTATACCCATCTCAAAAACTAATAAGATAACTATATATAATTTCATTTCAAATCACAAACACAACAATTTTCACATGAAAATTTTTGATTATTTTAGTCATTATTTTTTGGCGAACAATAGATGCCATCTCTCCTATGTTGTAATAAAAATATATTATTATACACATCTCTAAAACTAATAAGAGAATTAAAGTTTCATTTTAGATCATAAATCGACAGAACTTTTCGCATGAGATTTCTTGGTTATTTTACTCATTAATTTTTTACAAAATGCGGACAACATCTCTTATATTTTTTAATAAAAAGATATTATTGTACATGTCCCTATAACTAACAAGATGACTATAGTTTCATTTTAGATCATAAACACACAACAATGTTCACATGAGATTTCTTGACTAATTTACTTACTAATTTTTGACCAAAAAATGGAGTACATCTCTGCTTTTTTTTTTTTTTAGTGAAAAGGTATCATTGTACCTATATATCCCCAAAACTAACAAGACAACTATGGTTTTATTTCAGATCATAAACAGACAACAGTTATGATGTTTTTTCATTCAGTCAAACCTGTTAATAATACATGCGTTCAATTAAAATGTCTATAATACAATCACTTCAACTTCACATGCATCATTAACAACATGTATAACACAAAGACTTTGTAAATAACAAACGAGGCTCACATGTGAACTTGGTATATGTTGACTACTTGTTTTTTATAAAAAAAAAGTTAACTCAAATCACAGACAAACATCTCTTCTAGACTCAAACCCCCACCCTCCAACCCAATGTCCAACTTGCCTACAAGTAGGCTGCCCATGGCCCTTCGTTTTCAGTTTAGCCAACCATTTTCGTATTTTTTATAAGATGCAGAATTCTAAAAAAAACTTTTCCATATCTTAACGGAAGTAAAAATAGATATTTAAATTCTTATAAAATATGAAAATAGAAACACCTAATTCTTCAATATCCACTTTCCCATTTTTGTTTTTGATCATTTTTAATATATATTACATAATATATTCTTACAATAAAAGCTCTTCAATCTCGAAACTTTGGCTCTTAAATTTTTAACTCACTCTCTCCCACCTCCGATCTATATGCAAACGTTGTCTTACCCCAATTAGTGGCTCGTGGTCATTTGCTCATTCTATTATATATGGTAGTTTTTCTCTCTACTAATCTTTATACCTACATATGATGGCGATTTATTATTCAACCATTACGTATAACTATATGATGTTATTATACTAATTTGATCTTGTCATACTTCATTTAGTAAGGGTCATTATAATGTATGTGATGCAGAAGATGTGATACGCAGAAAATATTTTTATTTATTATTGTTAGTTATCTATACTAGTAGACTATTAAATTTGTATTTGAAACCATTCATAAATTTAATAATCAATATACATGTAAATTTATAAATTTATTCTCATTATATAAATGTTGTTGTATTTGAAACTTTTATTTATTTTTGTTTTCATTTCTATTTTTCTGATTTAAAGTAGAAATAAATGTCGAAGAGAAAACACAATTTTTCGTTTCTATTTTCAACTTCAAAATTTCTTATAAGAAGTAGAAGCAGAAATATCCAATTTTGATTTCGAATCCAACTAGTTGGTAGCCTTACCTAGAAGCGAGAGACACTATTTTCATTGTATACTCAACAATAAAATATGAGAAACACTTAAGAGGGAGCTCCAAGGGCCCTTGTTGCACAAGGGACCTAGAGGGAGCGCCACGAGGCGCCACATGGGCACCTTGCCAACGTGGCGTGAGGGCTGCCCAATGGCCGCCCGCTCTTGCAAGAGGGGGCACTGCTCTTAGAATAAGTGTTTCTCATAAAATATATTCTTAAAGACACATCAAATACTGGTCATATACACATCATATATCTATGGCCGTGTAATTCTTGCAGAAAAATTAGTAAATTATTTGGCACATGTTATATTATAGAAATCAGAACAAAAAATTGAAATAAACTTGAAGTTTGAATGATATAGAGTACCTTTGGTGCCTATGTTAAATATGGCATGTAGGAAAGGATAATAAAATAGTTGAACTTAGATTGGCTACACAAATGTGTCCATACTCCTAACCGAGTTGCCAAAATAACCATCTAACTGTTGAATTGAATATGAAAATTCATCATCATTGTCCATGCCCATTAAATTATATATATGATGCCGCTTGATAATCAATGTGTGATTCATTTCTCATTTCCTGTAATATATAAAGACCCAATAGGCACCATCCAATTAAATATTTACGGTGAATGATGTAACTGAAAATTTAATAAAGACATCAAACACATAAAAGACAAACCTACAAACATGTGAGCATAATACAATTAATCAAAATTGATAAAAAACATGACTTTGGAATTGAAAGCGTTGTTAAACACAAATTAAAAAAAAAAAACATAACTTTGACAAAAACCATGACTATGCCATCTCTCCGTATACTGTGTCATTTATCAGTTCTGATTTCTCTTACAGGAGGTCTCCCTTCTCTAAATTATTTAGGAAATATAGCAAAATTTTCCCATGAAAATTGAAGATTTATGGGAAATCATTTCAGTTGCAGTAAAATCACATAGCAGTAAACTTTTGAGAAATTTATATGTAAATAAAATCGCACGCCTGCATTATTTTTTTTACGAAAACTCTTCCTTAGGATCATTAGATTCCAGAGGTATACATATCTATTTTTCCCAAAAGAGAACCATATCAATTGAATTAAGCTTGGAAAGTAGTCATGTGTAAAAAAGAAATGGCAGAAACTGTTATGACAATGACCACTCTGACAGACAGAGTGATGCCCAAGGATCTTGATCCGCATGACAAGAAGTAAGGAGAGGGAAGAAGGATCAATCATACAAGATAATAACACAAGGATTTACGTGGTTCGGAGAGACAATGTGTCTTCCTACGTCCACGGGCGACGGCGACAGCGAAACTTCACTAGATGTGGAGAATAATACAAGAAGTACACACCCCCAATCCAGAGGAACAAATCCTCACAGCAAAACTCTCAGAAGCTCACACCCCCAAGACTCTTTAGATCTCTCTCTAAAGAACTCTCTTGGCTCTCACCGTGGGATTGCATCAAACAATGGAGAAGGTCTCTATTTATAGTTGAACAAAGGCTATGTGTTCCTGCTGCATTAGCCTTGGAGAAACGGATGGCCATTAATACTCAGAATTTATGTTTGACGGGTTCCTCCTAACAATGCGTTGGAAGACCATGTTCTCATCCATGCATTTGAGGTTTTAAATAATTCAAACCTGCCATGGACGGTTTGCATGGGAATTAATTCCCAGCCATCCATGTAACCCCATTGATGCGGTTTTCTTGGAGGCTTTGAAAACCGAGACATGCACAACAATTCTCCTCTTGGCTCATTTTCACAAGCCACATCCAGTGCCAAGCTCTGCCACAATCGCCGTCACCATCCATGCCCCGCCGGGGCCACCTCACGTGCTCTTCAAGCCAACCAAGCTCAGGCAATGCCTGAACTTTTCTGAAGGAATAGACTTTGTCAGCATGTCTGCGGGATTCTCTGCTGTAGAAATCTTCCGAACAGCTACAGTACCCTGCAACACAACATCACGAACAAAGTGATACCTGACATCGATGTGTTTGGTCCTCTCATGATACATCTGATTTTTGGTCAGATGTATGGCACTCTGACTATCACAGTACACCAGAGTCGTCTCCTGCACATGACCCAGATCACCAACCAAACCTCTCAGCCACAAGGCTTCTTTAACTCCCTCTGCTGCTGCCATATACTCTGCCTCTGTAGTAGACAAAGCCACAGTAGACTGCAAAACAGCCTTCCAACTAATAGCACAGCCTGAGAAAGTAAAGACATAACCTGTCAGGGATCTCCTCTTATCCAGATCACCTGCATAATCTGAATCGACGTAGCCAACCAGCTGACCGCCATCACTGCTTCCTTTCTGAAACACTAGGCTCACATCTGAAGCACCTCTGAGATAACGAAGAATCCACTTCACAGCCTCCCAGTGGACCTTCCCAGGATTTCCCATGTACCTGCTAACCACACTAACAGCATGAGAAATATCAGGTCGAGTACATATCATAGCATACATAATGCTACCAACTGCACTCGCATATGGAACCTTGGACATTAGTTCCATCTCCTTCTCTGTCTTCGGTGAATCTTCTGCAGACAATCTGAAGTGGGCTGCCAATGGAGTACTTACAGCCTTGCAATCCTTCATGCCAAACCGCTCCAGCACCTTCTCCACGTACTTTTTCTGTGACAAGTACAACCTTCCAGTGCTACGGTCTCTGTAAATCTCCATGCCCAAAATCTTCTTGGCTGCTCCAAGATCTTTCATCTCGAAATCACCATTCAACTGAGATTTTAAACTGTTAATTTTTGACATGTTTTTGGCAGCTATTAACATGTCATCAACATACAACAACAAGTAAATAAAAGAACCATCTGAAAGCCTTTTATGATACACACAACTATCATAATCACTTCTAGAGTAATTATGACTCAGCATAAAAGTATCAAACCTCTTGTACCACTGTCTCGGTGATTGCTTTAAGCCATACAAAGACTTCTTTAATAGGCACACATGATCTTCCTTACCAGAAACCATGAACCCCTCTGGTTGGTGCATGTAGATTTCCTCCTCCAGCTCACCATGTAAGAACGCTGTCTTAACATCCAGTTGCTCTAACTCTAAATCAAGTAAAGCAACTATAGCAAGCAACACACGAATAGAGGTATGTTTCACAACAGGGGAGAATACCTCATTGAAGTCAATACCCTCTCGCTATGTAAAACCCTTCGCCACTAGTCGTGCTTTGAATCTAGCATCTTCCACACCAGGAATTCCTTCTTTCTTCTTGAAGACCCATTTGCACCCCACAATCTTTTGACCAGGTGGTACTTTCACCAGCTTCCATGTATTGTTCTTTTCTAGAGACTCAATCTCCTCTTGCATGGCCAACTGCCATTTAGAGGACTCATTAGATGTAGCTGCCTCTTTATAAGAACTTGGTTCTTCCCCTTCAATAGCATCTGCAACAGATAAAGTAAAGGCTACCATGTCAGCATGACCATACCTGCTGGGTGGTCTGATCACTCTTCGCTCTCTATTTGTTGCAATACTATGCTGCCTCTGAGGGGCCTGTTGTTGTGCTGTACTGCTCTCTGGCACATCAACTGTCACATCTGGGACTCGAACTGTCTCCTCTTGCACTGCACTTTCTGTTGAGAGCTTCACCTCTAGCTCTCCCTGCTTGCCACTAACTTGATCTCCATTTTCTGTTGTTGATTTCTCTCCCGTCTGGAGCATTGCAGACTCATCGAAGGTCACATCTCTCTTAATCATGAACTTGGGTGACTGAGGATCGGTACACCACAACCGATATGCCTTCACACCCTGTGTCTGTGCATATCCAACGAAAATGCACTTCTTTGCCTTTGGCTCCAACTTGTCACCTGTGACATGAGCATAGGCAGGACAACCGAAAATTCTGAGGTTAGAATAATCAGAAGGAGAACCAGACCATACCTCCTCGGGAGTTTTCAACTCTATGGCTGTAGATGGAGATCTATTCACCAAGTAGCAAGCCGTGTTGACAGCTTCTGCCTAGAATGCCTTTGACAGACCTGCCTGAGATAACATACTTCTCGCTCTTTCTAAGAGTGTCCTGTTCATCCGTTCTGCAATACCGTTCTGTTGTGGCGTTCCTGCTACAGTGCGATGTCAAACGATGCCATCATTCTTGCAGAACTCATCAAATTCTTTCGAGCAGAATTCCATACCATTATCTGTACGGAGGCGCTTGATCTTCTTACCAGTCTGCCTCTCAATCAATGCCTTCCATTGCTTGAAAGTGACGAACACCTCACTCTTTTTCTTTATAAAATATACCCAAACCTTTCTTGAAAAATCATCAATAAAGGTTAGTAAATAACTTGCTCCACCCTTCGAGACAACTGGAGCAGGACCCCAAAGGTCAGAGTGGATGTAATCCACAGTGCCCTTAGTCCTATGGACTGCTGTACTAAATTTCACCCTGCACTGCTTGCCGACACACAGTACTCACAGAAATCTAGCTTCCCAATCTTTTGATCAGCAAGCAATCCACGTTTGCTTAACTCCATCATGCCTCTCTCACTCATGTGGCCCAGTCTCATGTGCCACAATTGGGTAGGATCATCTGAACTTCGTGCCAGATTAGCACTGCCCATCACGGTGCTGCCTTGTAGATGATAAAGGCCACCAATCAGCTTCCCTTTCATTACAACCAATGCACCTCTAGAAACCTTGAGGATTCCATTCTCTGCAGAGAACCGGTATCCATGCATGTCTAAAATACTCAAGGAGATTAGACTCTTCTTCAGTTCTGGAATATGCCGCACTTCCAGAGTTCTGATGACATTATCGAACATCTTGATTCTAATTGTACCAACCCCAGCAACTGCAAGGGTTCTATTGTCTCCCAAGGTTACGGTACCACTACTTACTGATCTGTAAGTAGAAAACCATTCCTGTGAGGACACATGTGGAAGGTACAACCAGAATCAAGTATCCAGTCATCCCCTGTAGTACTGGTAGAGACCGACAAAACAGTCTCGTCATCGAAAGTCTCCTCTTGAATAACATTTGCTGCATCAGAAGAAGACTCCTCCTGAACCTTGCCTTTCCCCTTTAATTTTGGACAATCTTTCTTAATGTGCCCTCTTTGGTTGCATTCATAACACTTGACCTTTTTAAGTGACCTCGATTTTGATCTAGCCTTGCTCTTTTTACTAGACTCTTTTTTCTCACTTCTACCTCTCACCATTAGGCCGTCTGCCCGATCTTCGCCATGACTTTCTAATACCCGCCGTTTCAACTCCTTAGAGTTCAGAGAAGCCTTGACATCTTCTATAGAGATATCATCTCTCCCATATAGCAAGGTATCAACGAAATGCTCATACGAAGAAGGTAATGAGCATAGAAGTATGAGGGCTTGATCCTCATCATCTACCTTGACACCGACATTTTTAAGATCTATAACGATCTTAGTAAACTCGTTCAGATGATCGGAAATGGGCATACCTTCTTTCATGCGAAAAGTGAACAACCGTTGCTTTAGGTACAAACGGTTTGTGAGAGACTTTGTCATGTACCTTGACTCGAGCTTGAGCCAGAGTTTCGCTGGAGTGTCTTCATCAGCAACTTCTCTCAGCACATCATCTGCCAAGCACAGACGAATTGCCGCAAGAGCACGCTCCAAGTACTCTTCTTTCTCTTCGTCTTTCCACTCGGCCGGTAGAACCTCCTTGCCTTTAACTTCCTTGCTCAGTCCCTGTTGGACCAATAGGGATTGCATCTTCAGTCGCCAGATACTGAAATCCTTCGTCCTTCCATCGAACACTTCAACGTCGAACTTCATTGCCGATGTTGACTTTGTAGCCATCAACAAGGAACACGGATCAAAAAATCCACCGAGCTCTGATACCAGTTTGTTATGACAATGACCACTCTGACAGACAGAGTGATGCCCAAGGATCTTGATCCACACGACAAGAAGTAAGGAGAGGGAAGAAGGATCAATCACACAAGATAATAACACAAGGATTTACGTGGTTCGGAGAGACAATGTGTCTTCCTACGTCCACGGGCGACGGCGACAGCGGAACTTCACTAGATGTGGAGAATAATACAAGAAGTACACACCCCCAATCCGGAGGAACAAATCCTCACAGCAAAACTCTCAGAAGCTCACACCCCCAAGACTCTTTAGATCTCTCTCTAAAGAACTCTCTTGGCTCTCACCGTGGGATTGCATCAAACAATGGAGAAGGTCTCTATTTATAGTTGAACAAAGGCTATGCGTTCCTGCTGCATTAGCCTTGGAGAAACGGATGGCCATTAATACTCAGAATTTATGTTTGACGGGTTCCTCCTAACAATGCATTGGAAGACCATGTTCTCATCCATGCATTGAGGTTTTAAATAATTCAAACCTGCCATGGACGGTTTGCATGGGAATTAATTCCCAGCCATCCATGTAACCCCACTGATGCGGTTTTCTTGGAGGCTTTGAAAACCGAGACATGCACAACAGAAACTAACCAAAATGACCGCACAATAATAACACCCATGACCCGAAACAGGAAATCCTAAGGGTGTTGGGGAACAATTTAAAAAAAAAACTATTTTTATCTAAAAATTAATGTTGAGTTCTCTTTCAATTTTAAATTTAAATTATGAGAATGTGATATTATCTGTTTGTAATAATAATAAAATTTTTAAAAATTATATTGATGTGTTTGAGGCGGGGGAGTTGCCGCACAGGGGCGGGGCAAGGGGAGGGCGTAAGGGGGGGGGGGGGGGATGGGGGGGAGGGCGCCGGGTGGGGGGTTGGGTTTTTTTGTTTGTTTTGTGGGCAATAAGGGAGCCAGTCTCCAAGAAGACATTCTTTAAGTAGGAAAATCAGCAGAGATTACATCAAGGAGAGCAGGATAGGTCCCAATTGGCGGAATTGGGTAAAGACGCGCCCATTCTAGCCACTGAATGGGCAACAACATTACAACGCCCAGGAACAAAAGCGATGGGAATGTCTAAATCCTTAACGACCCCGGGGGGGGGGGGGGGGTGGTTAGTGAAGCCATTGATGGCGTTAACTACACTACTAATTGAGCAACACTTTCAATGGTGCTTCAATAGCCAAGGGAAAGTTGAGGGGGAGGACAATAGAAGCCATTCTGATTGGAAGCCCCTTATCATCCTGAGCACAAGTCCGATTGCAGAAGCCTTGTCACTGAGTGCCCCATTGACATTGATCTTAACATTCCCGGCACTTGGAGGAGTCCAGGAGGGGTGGGGAAGTAGGAGATGCAATGCTGGGGGGGAGATAGACTATTCTTGAGGTTGTACAAGTCTTGAGATGCCCTGAGAGCTATGAGTTGAGGTTTAGGGCTTGATAACTTCAAAAACAAAGGAGCATCTGGCCTTCCATAAGTGCCAAGAAATTGAGAATCCCCTGGCCCATAAAATCAAAATCTTTGCTGTCGGGGGAAAGCTGAATTTTTGACCAGTTAACCACTCTCTCTTCAAGAGACATTTCTGATGCATCCAAGTGATAGCCCAACTGGGAACAAAACTAGGCGGTTCTGGTTAACTTACATCTGAACAAAAGGTGCTTAAGAGAGTTTCGATTTCCTTATGACATATCGGATAGTTACTATTAATTGCATAAATTATCCTGGACATAGTGCTATTGAGAGGGACCCCTGGAGGCATTTCCAAGCAAAGAGTTGAACTCTGGGAGAGAGAAACTTTGTTAGCTTCGAGCTCCTGATGATTGATCAGACTGAAGATTGATGGGATGAGTAGGTAAGTTTATTATGATCCTCCAGTAACTTATAAGCTGATTTAGTAGAGAGGGAGCCATCTTGGTTCAATTATCTTCCAAGAGCCAATGATTAGTCGGTATATGGATGTTGGAAATCTGATTTGCTGTATTGTCATAAAAAAGCTTCTGAATAAGAGCTACGTTCCAAGCCCCATTAGTCAACAATTCATAGACCATCTGTGGAGGAGGACCTGGAAAGTTTGCTTTGGGGGTGAGCTTAGTAAGCCAAAATTCATTCCAAATGTTGATCACCCTTCCATTTCTAACCACCCATGCTATCCCTTTTTTAATGTCTTCTCTAATGGAGAGCAGAGAGGACTAGACTATAGAGGCGTTTCTATGCTTCTTTGCCCCCTAGAAGTTGGATTTGCTAAGGTACTTAGCTTTAAGGATGGTATCCCCATGGAGAGTAGGTGTCCTCCAGAAATCTCTATGCAAGTTTCATCAGGAAAGCCTTATTTTGCTTCTCTAGATCTTTTATGCCTAACCTGCCAAGGGATTTATGCCGGTTAATCTTCTGCTACGATACGAAATGGATTCTTCCCTGAGAGTTAGGCTTACCCCACCAGAATTTATTTATGATAGTTGTTAATCGTCTGGCTTCCTTTGGGGAATAGGACAATGCCCATAATGTATTGAGGAATAGCAGTGTTTGATGATGATCGAGGTGTGTGCCTCGTGCGTTATGGAATGTTGTAGGATCGGGAAGAAGGCTACAAGAGTCTTCTTCGTTGTTCCTCGCTCCAAACGTCCTCGGGATGCGAAGGGGATGTCCCGTGAGAGAAGCCTTGCCTGTGTGGTGTGTGAGAGATGAGAGAGGGGAGACTTGCTAGTGTTCTTCCGGGAGAGAGAGAAACCCTTCTTGCATGCGCAGGAGAGACTGCCACAGTCCCGGATGCCAAGAGAGTTCTTTCTCTCGGTTTCTTGGTGCATGCGAATGGGGGTATCTCCAGACCCCACCTGACTTGGAGCCAACCGCCCAGCGGTTTGGTCTCCTACCAAAGGTTGCATGGGCACCTTGGATGCCCAAGGTGGGCACCCCAACATCTCCCACTTGCCCACAGAGGGCACAGTAAAAAGTCAGTTGCTCACTAAGAGCACTTCATCTCTCGACACTTGCTTCTCAATCATACATACGATGAATGGAGTGAGCGACCTTACGAGAGTCAGCACAACAGATGAGTAGTGATCTATTAAGTTATCACCAAAACTAACAGATCACAATACTCTAAAGGAATCCCGTAGTACCCTAGATATCTTTAATATTCACCAGCTTTGACATCCTGGATCTCTTAAAACTAGCGACGTCAAAACTCGAACGTTTTGTATTCACGACTTTGTCGCCACTAAGTCGACATAGTCCCTCGAGGTGTGAACCACAAAACATGGTGTAATATTTGGATGTCTTTCTTGAGTTCTCATGTCAATTCAATTAGTCTTGACCACTTTCCTAGTCATGTCCCACTGGACTGTATCAACCATAGCCCTAAGGAGCATGCTAAAGTAGCGACATCAAGCTTCCTTTTCATGACATAGATCTCAAGTCCTAAGGGTACAGGTGGATCAATGAATTATGATCCAAGAGCTCACACAATGATGAAACAGAGATCTCATTCATCATTCTCTTTAAGGGTCGTTTAAACGCACATGTGGTATGTACACATGCTACGGTGTTCTTCCATCATTATGGGCGTGTCACATACAACATAATAAAAACACCATACGGTTCTTAGTCTAGCCACTCCCACTGCGGCTAACCCGAGTCTCACGACCTCTTATCATAAAACTCGCACCGGCTTAATGAAGGCTTCACGGATTTGATTCTCATATCCTGTGATCGATCAGAGAGACCTCATCTTAACTCATTTTAAGGCGACAATAAAAAGAAAATATCTTGCTCGCTTCTCATAGCGCCATAGATATAAATTTATCTTGCTCGCTCTCATAGCGCCATAGATAAAATTGTCTCATCTTGCTCGCTTTCTTAGTGCCAAGGCGAATGACCCGTGTGAGGGGGTCCATTTAGAGCCTATTGACACTTTCCTTATGTGTAAAGTATTCCAACCATAGACACACATAAGGAAGGAAAATATAATAACTTAATTGTCAATCAATAATGTGCACATCACAATTTACACAATCCCATATTCTAATATGGGTTACAAATGCCTCCCTCGGGATTTGTTTGGTTAGTGAATCGGCCAACATATGACCTGTCGAAATGTGTCGAAGAACCACCAAATCCTTTGCAACTAAATCCCGAATGTAGTGATAACGAATGTCAATGTGTTTGGTTCGCCCATCGTATTTAGGGTCCTTAGCATAGGCCAAGGCCGATGTGCTATCAACATACAGCACTACCACCTCCTTTGACAAATGTGTCATGGCCAATCGATGTAGGAAACTCTGCAACCAAACAGCCTCTTGACATGCAGCAAAACAAGCCACATATTCTGATTCCATGGTGGATAAAGCGATGCACGTTTGTTTCTTGCTACACCAAGCAATGGCCCCTCCACCTAACATAAACACATAGCCTGAGGTGGATTTGCGCTCATCTTTATCACGGGCCCAATCAGCATCGTTGTAACCTCTCAATCTTAAGTCACATCCTTTGTAACATAAGACAAGGTCCGAAGTACCACGGAGATATCGAAAAATCCTCTTAACTGCTTTCCAGTGAACGAGACCGGGATTACTTTGATAACGACTAACAAGACCCACCGCAAAGCTAATGTCTGGCCGTGTACATAACATGGCATACATTAGGCTTCCAATTGCAGCAGCATATGGCACTTTAGACATTTCATTCTTTTCCTTATCTGTTCGCGGACATTGACTGATACTTAAAACACAACTCTTATCAATTGAAGTATCGATGGGTTTGGAATAATGAATCCGGAATCGCTCAAGAATCTTATTTATATAAGTCTCCTGCGACAAACACAGAAGTTTATTCGAGCGATCTCTTGTGATTTTTATTCCTAGCACATAATTTGCTTCACCCATGTCTTTTATCTCAAAGACAGAAGACAACCATTTTTGAGTGGCTTCGATAGATTCCATGTCATTTCCAACCAATAAAATGTCATCAACATATAATGACAAAATAAGAATCTTTTCCGCCATACGTTTAACATACACACAGTGGTCTTCTTCAATCATCTCAAAACCAAATGAGATAATAGATTTATGAAATCTAAAATACCACTGTCTAGACGATTGTTTGAGGCCATAAATGGAACGTTTGAGACGACAAACTTTGCGCTCTTGTCCCTTTGCCTCAAAACCTTCTGGTTGCACCATATAAATTTCTTCGTCTAGTTCTCCATTGAGAAATGTTGTTTTAACGTCCATCTGAAAAAACTCTAAGTCTAAATGTGCAACAACGGCTAGAATAAGGCGAACCGATGTGAATCTCACCACTGGGGAGAATGTCTCATCAAAATCTATACCCTCCTTTTGAGTATATCCTTTCACCACAAGTCGTGCTTTATATTTGTCGATAGATCCATCCGCCTTGCGTTTGACTTTGAAAATCCATTTATTTCCAATAGCCTTACGCCCTGGAGGGAGGTCGACAAGTTCCCAAACTTGATTGTTACTCATAGAGTCCATCTCATCTTGCATTGCTTCCTTCCACTCTTTACTAGAGATGAAGCTAATACTTCTTTAACAGAAGTAGGCTCATCATCATCAGCAAGCTGGCACACAAGGGCTTCCTCTTCAATCTCAAATCGACGACGAGGCATGTGTCCACGTTGCTACGGCGTATCTGATCGTCTTGTTCTTCTATAGGTGTGCTCCCACTGGGCACAAAGCTCCCACTATCATGATCATCTCTACTATCTCCGGCGGCTTCCTGGTTAGGAACAATTCCCTCCCTTCGCTGGAAGATGGTAGAATATCATTGGGGTCATCCAACTCATGGAGATCAAGACTCTTTCCAGTGTCGCCGCGATATTAGGAAATTCTGTTTCTAAGAAAACAACATCTCACGTCTTTTCTGTCATTCCTCCATTTGGAGGATGTTGTCCATACATGACATAACCCTTAGAGCCTTTAGGATATCTTATAAAGATAAACTTTCTAGCTTTAGGGCCAAGTTTTCCAAACTTGTGAGAAGTGTCATGGACATATCCCGCTGAACCCCATGGCCGTAGATTATCTAAATTTGGTTTTTCACCACGCCATATCTCATAAGGGTGGAAGGAACTGACTGTGAAGGTACGCGGTTAAGGATGTAGGCTGCAGTCATTATAGCATCCCCCCAAAAGATATTGGAAGGTTGGCTTGCGCCATCATCGACCTAACCATATCTAATCGTGTTCTATTCCCTCTCAGCAACACCATTTTGTTGCGGTGTATATGGAATAGTTAACTGTCTGCATATACCTTTTTCTTCACATAAAGTTTGAAACTCATCCGAAAGATATTCACGTCCTCGATCCGTTCGAAGAACTTTTATGGTTTTGCCTAATTGATTATCAACCTCTGCCAAGAAGTGTTTGAAGCAATCTAACGCTTCATAGCGGTGAGCGATCAAATAGACATATCCATATCGTGAATAATCATCTATAAATGTGAGGAAATCGGAGGCCCTTTGACGGGTCTTCACACTCATGGGTCCGCAAATGTCGGAGTGGATCAATTGTAAGAGTTCAGTGGCTCTCTTAGCCTTTCCGAAAGGCTTGCGACATGCCTTACCGGCTAAACATGATTCACACACAGGAAGATTGACTTTAGCGAGTGAGCCAAGTAAGCCTTCTCGAGCTAACCTTGTCATTATTCTTGTCCTATGTGTCCAAGCGAGCATGCCAAATTTTCGAATCAAGGTTATTATCAGTATTCACCACATAAGACACAGGAAAATTATGATAATCCAAATCTAATTTAAACAAACCATCCATGAATATAGCATGACCATATATAACATTGTTCAAACAATGTCAACTTGGTTGCTAGCAAAAGAAAAAGAGAAGTCTAATGCTAATAATGATGAGACTGATAGTAGATTATGCTGAACTCTAGGCGCATAGAGTACTTCATGGAGAGTTAAGACTCGTCTAGTCTTTAACTTGAGTTGATAAACACCAACTCCAAGGACTTCCTCGCTGGAACCATTTCCCATGTATACTCTTTGCGATCCCGCTGAGATTCGGCGATAATCCACGAATCCTGCTCGATCCCTCGTTATGTGCTTGGTCGCTCCTGAATCCACTATCCATTCAGGATTTGTTCGAGCAACTAGGATATGCGAACAAACATGCACAGTTGGAGAGCAAGAAATTGGAATACCTTTTTCGGCTCAGTGCATTCACGAGCGAAATGTCCCAATGTCCACAATTATAGACATTTGGCCTTCGACTTGTCTCTCTTTCCACCGCGCTTGCCTCTTTGGCGCTTCGGTGTCTGCCCCGCCTTAGAAGTGGATGCAACATTTTGCCTCTTCCTCTTGAAGTTCTTCTTTGGACCCTTCTTGCCCTGTTGTCTGCCTCCCTGAGCGACAAGGGCAGTAGCGCGCATGGCTCCTCGCGCTCAGCCTCTAACTTCACATGGCGAGAGATGTCAGAAAAATTCTTAATGCTCTCATTGTGAGTGAGGATTTGTTTCATGTGAGTCCAAGAGTCTGGCAAAGATCTTATTACAGCCTGCACTGCTGCTCATCAGTGAGATCATGACCTGCAGACTTCAAGTCACGGATCATACTTGACATCATCCTTAGATGCTCAGTCATGTTCTGACGAGGATCTTTTCGGAGGGTCTCAAATTTCAAAACAAGAGCCCTTAACCTCGTGGTAGAGGTTCCTCCAAAAGCAATTTTCAAGTTATCCCACATATCCTTGGTAGTCTTACACTTTTCAAACTCGCCAATCAGATCATCCTGCATGCTGCTTAACAGTGTAAAGCGCGTGCTACGATCTTGGTTGAACCATAACTTGTAAGCTTCTTGATCTCTTCGGTGTTGAGCAGTGTTGCCTTCTGCGGGCGGGGTCATGGATGTAGTAATGTGATCAAGAAACTTTTGCTCGTTCAAAAGATATTGGATTTTTCGATGCCATATGTCATAGTTAGTGCCATCTAATTTATCCCCTTTCGTTAAGTCAGCAATTACATTCTTCGAGGCCATCGATGAATCACTACATTAAGATAATAATGAGAAGGCTAAGTTGACAATTTTACACATTAGTCTATTTGATCCAAAAATCTACACTATAATTTAAATATTCTTTATATAATAAGATCGAAAGTAGACTTAGAGAACTACAATCATCTCCCATTTATATAAGATATTCAATATTAATAGGGTAATTCGATCAAATAATGTAAAGGGAGAGGACTAACATCTCTCAATTTTTAAGCATGTAGTATTACTAAACATGAATAGTCAAAAGAATTACAACAACTAATCATGCTCAAAACATATTCTATAATTATGAACAATAATAATCAGCATGTTCAAATAGCAATTAATCATGCATGTCTCAAACTCTCAACACATGATTTTATATCATCAGATCATACATAGATTGCTTGATTATTAAATGCATGAATAAATTTATTGCATGGACTAATACAGATTATTGCATCGGATCATACAATATATCAAGATTAAACTAACTCATATAATTATTGCATGAACTTAAATAAGACAATCTCATAGTCATGAAGCTAATGATGATCCAAAGTTCTAATAAAATCATGTCTAAAAATACGATAACATCAGGATAGCTAAACCAATCGTCTGGAGACGGGTCGGAGTCAAGGGACGGCGCCGGGGAACATGCCGTATGTGACGCCGGACTCGTCGTACCGCCAAATTTTCATTGTGGTGGCGACGAGGAACCGGGTCAGCATTCCCTGCCGGTCCACGTCCAATAATGCGGCTAAGTCGAGCTCGACCACGAGGTCCGCTCGGCAAAATCACATTAGTGCGACGTCTGGAAAGACGGTCAAGCTCACGTCGCCGACGGGCCGACGCTCTCATGCGGGCCTGCTCCACAATAAAAGTGAGTCTGAGCATGGGTGGACAGTACCCATGCGCTCAGCCAAGCCAACATGCTCGCGCAGCGCCACGCCTGCACCCTCACGAACCGTCACGCCTGCATGCATGGGACCACCCATGCGCACTCCAAACTGGCCTGCATGGCTGCGAGGACCTCCGTGAACACCTCCGCGCGCGCCAGGGCTGTTGTCACCACGCCCGCCTGCATGGCCAGGTCCGAAGTCCCGCTCACGCCCGCATGGCTGCGGTCAGCGCAGCCAGTGTGCTGGCTCGCCTGGCCGCGGGCACCGCCTCCGCGTTGGCCCGCGAAGCCTGCATCAGCGCGGCCTCCGCATTGGCGCGCCTGGCCGGGGGCCACGCGGCCTGCCGCGAGGGCGCGGTCAGCGTGGCCACCGCGCTGACCCGCCTGTGCGCGGTCAGCGCCTCCTCCCGCGAGGCCACTGTGGCTGAGCCCACCCGCGAGGCCCTGCGCCACGTGCCCGCCTGGGCAGCGGTTGCGGCGCTCTCCCGTATGGCCATGGGCGACGCAGTGCCCGCCTGCGCCCGCGTGGCGGCGGGCGACGCGGCGCCTGCTGGCGTGGCCCTCCCGCATGGTCGCAGTGCGTGCCTACTCACCAGCCCGCCTGGTCGCTCGGACCACAGCCTGTCGCCAGGCCGCCGACGCCTGGGTCGCGGTCGTCGTCGCGAACGTCACTGCGCACGCCAGGGGGGCTGCAAAGCGGTCGTCCGCGTCACTTGCAGGCGCGTCAACGCGGCCTGCATGGCCACCATCCACGTGGCCTGTAGGCACGCGAACCGCATTTCCGTGTCGTTCTAGTGAAGCGCCTCCGCCATGCCCATGGCGAATGTCGTGGAGAGAGGAACATGAAAGCTCTGATACCAATGTTCGATGATGATCGAGGTGTGTGCCTCGTGCGTTGCGGAATGTCGTAGGATCGGGAAGAAGGCTACAAGAGTCTTCTTCGTTGTTCCTCGCTCCAAACGTCCTTGGGATGCGAAGGTGATGTCCCGTGAGAGAAGCCTTGCACTGTGTGTGTGTGAGAGAGAGAGAGGGGAGACTTGCGTAGTGTTCTTCCGGGAGAGAGAGAACACCCTTCTTGCATGCGCAGGAGAGACTGCCACAGTCCCGGATGCCAAGAGAGTTCTTTCTCTCGGTTTCTTGGTGCATGCGAATGGGGGTATCGCCAGGAGAGAGACCCCACCTGACTTGGAGCCAACCGCCCAGCGGTTTGGTCTCCTACCAAAGATTGCATTGGCAACCTTTGGATGCCCAAGGTGGGCACCCCAACCGATGGCAACTGCCATCGGTTAACAAGCAGAAAAGGTGGACTTAAGAAGCACAGTTCTTCCTGCTTGTGAAAGGGTACTCATTTTCCAATTGTCAATTCTTTTGATCAGCCTGTCCTCTATGAATTTAAGTTGGGATGCTCTACTGCCTTTCTAGAGGATGGGGAGACCCAAATATAGATCCCCTTCTGAGAGACTCTTGATACTGATCAACTTGGAGAAGATATTTTGATTGCCTTTTGATGTGTTCTCACTGAAGTAGAAGCCAGATTTTCCTTTGTTGATGGTTTGGCCCCACCATTTTCCATGAAATACCCTTGGATTTCAGCCTGATCCAATTTGCCAAATATAAAAACATCATCTGCATATAGGACATTTGTGATAGATGGAGCCATATGGTTGATCTTGAAGCCTTTGATCAGCCCTTGCTCAAATTTACAATTGATCAAAGACATGAGACCCTCTGCGCAAAGAATATAGATATAGGGGGAGAGAGGGCAGCCTTGTCTCAAGCCCCTACTACGGACTATCCTACCTTTGACCTCACATTTGAATATGATAGAGTAAGGGTCCATTTGTTTGTAGGTAAAATCCTGTTAGGAAACGGTTTTCCAAGGAAAACCATTTTTTTAGACCATTTGGTACCATGGAAAAATAAAATCTGGAAAACTATATCACACAAAATCCGGATTTTGGCATCCGCGGTAAAACCGCAGATGCCATTTTCCAACCAACCGTTATAGATTCTACAGTAACATGTTTGGGCACTATTCATCTAAACTGTATTTTTATTTTTGTTCCACTCATTTAAATAGTATTTGTCAAATTTAATTATTTTTTATTAGTTAATTTATTTTTTACTTTTTTATTAAATATCTGTAGAATACTATTCATTCAAATTATTATTTATTTTATTTCTCCTACTTTAAATTATATTTGTCAAAGTTACTTATTTTATTATTAGTTATTTATTTTTTTTAATTTTTAAAAAATATTAAAAATAAAAAAAAATAAAAAATAATTTTTTTGATGAATGTTAATACACAAAGAGTATATGACTCTCTCTCATTTGAGTAGATCATAAGATCTCATACTCTTCCATACAACTTTATATTTTCCTAACAACCAAATAGACAATTACGTTTCCATTTTCACATAAAAGTTTTTCCGTGGAAAACTATTTTCCTCTAAAACTGTTTTACATGCAACCAAATGGACTCTATGTCGCGGGGGAGATACATTCCCATATGAGGATGATAAATGTAGGAGGGAAGTTGTATCTAGATAGTATAAACCTGATGAACTGCCATTCCAGCTTATCATAGGCTTTAGAGATGTCAACTTTAAGCCGAAAGAATTCTTTCTTCCCCTTTCAAGTCTTCAGAGGATGGATGTGCTCATGGACAAGAACACAGTTATTAGTGATAAGCATCCCTGGAACGAAAGCCCCTTGGTTCTTTGAGATGAGGGAAGGAAGGAGAGATTTGAGTCTGTTTGCTAGGATTTTGGTAATGGTTTTATAGAGAACATTATAGAGGGGAATGGGCCTAAAGTGTTCTGGGGAATGGGGGGGGGCGGTATTTTTTGGGGATTAAGGAAATGAGAGTGTTGTTAAGGTTTGAGGGAAATTGACCTGTTCTACAAAAAGATTTCACTAAGAGAATGACCCCAGGACCAACAGTGTCCCAGCAGGACTGGTAGAAGATTGGTGGGAAACCATCGGGGCCTGGAGCTTTTCTGGAGTTCATACTAAAAATGGTGTTTTTAATTTCAGCTTCAGAAGGGTGGGGGGTTCGCAAAGGGACTGAGCAGTGTTGGAAGACAAGGATTTAAAAGATAGCTTATCATGAAAATCAGGTTGGAAACTGGTGGAGGCTTGATAAATAGTAGAGAAGTGGGAGATGAAGATGTCAAGAATCCTGGTTCTATCCCCAATCCATTCGCCATTATGGCGTTTGATCCAGCTAATCCTGTTGGAAGACCTCCTGATAAGAACACTGGAATGGAAGAAATTGGTATTTCTGTCACCATCAGTCAGCCAGAGCCAGTGTTGCTTAGTTCTTTGCTGGCAATACTCCCTTTCTTGTTTTATGACCTCCTCATATTCCTTTTCCAACACCAATTCAGTCTTCATTGTAGCTTCAGTGATGGGGGCCTCATTGATATGCTTCAGTTCTGCCTCAATTTCTGACTTCCTAATTGTTGGGTTTTTGAAAATTTTCCTTCTCCAAGCCTTTAACTTTCTTTGGAGCCCCTGGACTTTTCCATTGAAATCTTCTGCAAGGGAGGGGCTCTCTATCCAGAACTTGTTCAGATGAGAAGCAAAATTATGATTGGGGAGCCAGTTAGATTCAAATATAAATGCCGTGTCTCCTTCTAGAAGAAACATCAGTATTATGCAAAATAGGACAGTAATCACTGTGGAGCCTGGCTAGGGAGATGAAAGACCACAGTTTTTGGATATTCTAGTCTCCAGCTAGCAGTGGCAAAAGCTCTATCGAGTCTCTCTTTGATGATAGCTGTGGGATTTCTTCTGTTTGACCAAGTATATGCTGGGCCTTCAAAACCCAGATCCAAGAGACCATTATCCAGGATTGTATTTATGAAGTGCTTCCATTGCCTGAAGTTAAAAGCAATGCCACCTACTTTGTCTTATTGTTAGATGATGGTATTCATATCTCCCAGGATAATATAATTAATCTTGGAGACAAAATTGATTTCTTTAGAAAGGTTGACCCAGAAATGAGCCTTGTCTCTTGGGTTGGGGAGAGCATAGATACAAATGAGGAACCAAGCACTTTAGAAAATTCAAAAGATTTTGTTAACAATGGGATGCTTTAAATCTTGGATGCTAAGTGATTTGTGAGTGCTTGTTAGCAACGAAAAAGTGTGAATCCTTGGACTACTAATGCATGCAATAGTGAGCATGTGAGAAACAATTAATCACACAAATGACACAAGATTTATCTTAGTTTGATACTAATTTACTCAGCGCTACATCTAGTCTCTAGAACCAATCATTCTATGATTTCGCTAACCACCTGCAGTCCTTCTTTGGTTGAGCAAAAAGGTAGCGCTTGGAACACCCTTCTCGTAGGTGACTCTCGAGGTCAACCCACTTCTTTTCCCGTGAAAGAAGTTAGCTCGTTGGCACACCCCAGTAGGTCTCTTCTATTACAGGCTAGAAGATTGCTCACTGGTATCAACACTAGCAGATTATCACTATGGATTTTTGCCATCTATAAATGCCTCTACCTAGGTTGAATAATGGTGACTATGTAAGCACAATAAATGCAACACACATATCAAACGAATTGGAAATAAAAATATGTTGATCCTGTGTGGCTTCAGCTAAGATGACTGAAGATGTTTCACAGTTGAAGACTTCTACTGTCTTGAGCATGTACTACATTGGCACTAAGAGGTTGTGAGCTTGAAGAAGAGCTTTGAATGTAAGTTGATGATGGGCCTTTCTGCTTGTCGAGTTTTGCATGAGCTCCCTCTCTTTTCTCTCTTAGTAAGGGCTTTTGGTGTCTCGCTTTCTCTATCAATGTTGTGCTCCTTATTTCTTCTCTGAAACACAACTTGAATATATAGTTCGTGCAGACTTCATCTCTTCTTCCTATTGGTTTCTCTTCACTTGGGTTGTGATCTTTCTCTCTAAATGGTTGAGATGTTTGCATCTGTTATGAGTCAATCTACCATCTATTAGACACATTTTGTTTTGTACTGTTGTGCGATATGTCATTCCTTTTTCTTCAGGACAATTAATGCTTGATGGATTTTCTTCTCTTTCTTATAAAAGCTTTCTAGAGCATGGCTTGACCTAACCTCATTCTGACAAGTTGTCCGTATCTTAGAAAATCTTTTGTCAATCTTAGGTACCTATAAAAGTAACTTTTATTGTAGTCTTTTGGCTAGATTCAACATATTCTAAGAAAATATAACATATAATATTTGCATAAAGTCATTTCATTTAGAGAGCATTAAATGTGAGTTTGAATATGGAGCTCACTCTCGTTTCTTAGTTTGAATTAGATCTGTTAACTTAGTAGCCAAAAAATATTTCATATCTTATTCTTTTGTAATGGCAAATTTTCCAGATAAAGAAAAATTTTCTTTAAGTTCATGAGAAATATTTATCTTGATAATCAAGTTTTTAAGAAATAAAGCAAGATTATAATACTTGTTTTTAACACATAGATAATGAGCAAGACCTGATTCTAAGTGAGCTTCTCAGTTCTGAGTGGGAGTCAATTTTTAAAACTTTTTGTGTGAGACTTGATTCTACTCTGAGAGTCAATTCTTTCTAATAAGATAGAAGTCAATTTAACTCTAAGAGTTGATTCCTTTTAACAAGACTAAGGAGTCGATTTAAGCTCTAAGAGTTGATTCCTTTAATTGACTAAGTCGATTCCTTTGACTCAGGGAGTCAATTTTATTCATTTACTCAGGGAGTCAATTCTCTGAGAGTCGATTTTGTTTAGACTCAAGAAGTCAATTTTCTAAGAGTCGATTTGATTGACTCAGGGAATCAGTTCTTTGAGAGTCGATTCTTTTCATTTACTCAAGGAGTTGATTCTCTCTAAAAGTCTATTCTTTTTATTAATATTTACAGAGACGATTCTTGTCTTGAGAGTTGATTCTCTTGGTTTTGAGAGTCGATTCTTTTAGTATAAGAGTCATTCTTTAAATATAAATAGAGAGTTGATTCTTTAAATATAACTGAAGAGTCAATTCTTTAAATATAACGGGATTTGATTCTCTCTTGAGACTCGATTCTTTTGACTAGAGAGTCGATTTTCTCTTGAGACTCAATTCTTTTAACTTGAGACTTGATTTTTCTTGAGACTTAATTCTTTTACTCGATTTTTTCTTTAGACTCGATTCTTTTAGTATTAAGTCTTGATTCTTATTAAAACTTGAATTTACTAATATTAAGACTTGATTCTTCTTGAGACTCGATTTTTTAATTTTGGGATTCGATTATTCCTTGAGTCTGAGAGTTGATTTCTGAGACTCGATTTTTGATACTCAATTTTTTTCATTGAGTCTGAGACTCGATTTTATTTAAGACTCAATTTCTAATACTCTTTTCATTGAGTCAAAGGCTGGATTCTATATTATCTTTGAGACTCCATTCTTACAATGTCTTTGAAACTTGATTCTTACATTATTTTCTAAGACCGGACTTTATCTAAGAGTTGATTTCAAGATATTCTTTGAGACTCGATTTTGACTGGGAGTTGACACTTGATTCTTTTACTAAGAGATGACTTCTTAGTTATGAGCATTGGACTTTGTTATCTCATTTGACTTTGTTATTACATTTAGTTTTATTATAAATTTTAACTTTATTAGTACATTTAATTTTGTTATCACTAAAACTTAAACTGTTTATATTGATTAAGTGAATTACATGCAATTGTAAGTAATCAGTTGTTGATCAAAAAAAATGCCAATAACTATGTGACAAAATACAAATATTACACAAGGTAAGGACCTGCACATCGACGATAAGTCAAGTGACCCATAACCATACAACAAGTCAAAAAGCCCGCAGTCATGAAGTTGAAGCATTGGCGACATAGTAGCTCACTTCCAGACGCTAGAAAGTCCAAGGGACTAGAAAGTCCAAGGGACTGGAAGGCCCCAGTGCCAGATCATGTCCAACGTCAGATTAGTTGGCACTGGATCAAACTCGATGTTGGATCACCTCGTGCTAGATCAAGTTCGGCACCGGATCATCTTTGGCACTGGATCACTTGATGTCGGATCACCGGCATTGGATCACTAACATCGGCTCAGTCCTGTGTGCCAAATCACGTATGTGTTTTCTCTATAAATAGGACCCCAAGGGTCCATAGAGGCATAGAAAGGAGAGACAAGAAGGGAAGGTGCTGCCATCTTGGAGCTTGGAGGAACTTCTTATTTGGGGTTCTTTGAGGGATTTTGTAAGGGAAGTGAGAAAGAGGTCGGATCTATGTGCATCTCATCCTCCATCTTTCTCCCTTCTCATAACTTCAAGTTCTATCATCAATGAAAAGCCCTTTCTTGTCAAGATATTCTCATCTTTTTTAAGTTTATGTGTTACATGCTTTTCTTTCCTCTCTCTAAGCTCCTCTCATGGAAGTTTTACCCTTCATGTAATTTACATTTTGGGCCTAATTGAGACCCAAAGACATGGGATTTGCTAAAAAAATGATGAGTATGGTCTCATGATCTTGTTGGTCTCATATGGCTTGCATGAGCTCTCTCCTGTTCCTTTATGCTTTGTTCATGTGATTTCTATACTTTTTAACTTACCTTTTGGTTGGGGACCGAGGTTTGCCCATAAAGTGGGTGTGGCCTTTATGCTCCCATGGGGACATATGCACATCGTAAATGGTTTTAATGAACATGCATGTGTGGAGTTTTTTTTTTATGGTATGGTTTTCTGTTCCATCGTTTCATGTTTTGATACGGGGGTAAGGTTTGTCCACTCAATGGGTATGGTCTTCACAACCCAAGATCACATATAAAATGCCCCATAGCCCCATCTTCCGGGCACTGGCTTTATGAGAACGGTCTTTCCGTTTGTTTACTTCATGCAATTTATGTTTATATTCAAATGACATGTTCAACATCCCCTCTACCTCCATAGGCCAGTTGACCATTCTCTTACCTTTATATATATATATAGATCAATGGAAACCCCTTCGCTACTTGGGGTGTACACCAAGATAAAAGAAGGGAGATCCGGTCAATGAGGGGCACTATATCCATATGGTTGTGCACTGTGATTTTCATTCCCGTACAGTATGGGGATAGACCATGGGACCACACAAGAGTATTGACATCATATGTTATGTGCCCATTATCCCCCAAGGCCAATATTTATTATTGCTCATTTCATATCGCTGGGTTTTCAAGGTTTTCTAGGCTTGTTTACCTGGATGGAGGGTATGACCCCTATGCAAAGGGTGGCCTTTAAGGACTCCCCATCCTCTTGCTTGGAACACCTCGTTAAAGCCAGTACATCACCCTAGAGCCATGCATCATAGGTGCTATGGTTGGCCCATGTGATTCTAGCTTATGTTTGAATTTCTCGAGTTTCCATACACCACATGTTTAACAAATATCCTCTTTACAATTATGCATGCTCCCTTTAGGCTCATATCTTAGTCTTCAATTTTTTTAGTTTTCTCTCTCATTATTTCTTCATGCCCGAACCTTGGCCATGGCTTACAAGGGCCCATAAGCCCGTCAACATGTTGGCATATGGCTAAGGAAAGCGGGCTAAATTCCAAAGTCATTATGACATATATTGGTCCGCTAAGCATCTAGGCACTTTGAGCCCTCTCGTAGGCAAGTTGTTGAAGGAACAAGGCCTAGACCACCTTGGGCGCGTTGCTAGGCACATATCTCATTCACTGGCACCATCACTTTTTAACATGTGGATGGTGACCCACTTGCATCCCCCCAACAAGTCCCAGGGAAAGGGGGAGATGCCACCAAAATACTGTCTAATTTTTTGTTTAATTAATGATTCATGTTTAATTGAATAAATAAATGATGATAAAGAAAATTACAATGAAACTTGGCATCCCTGGCATGACCGAGTGGTAGGCACGGACAGTTTTGGTGCCTGTTGGGCATACCAAGGACTCACATTGATATGACGCCAAATAGGCGATGAAGATGACATATTCATAAACTAATGCATTAAGTAAATAAATAAAAAATGGAGTGTTCAAATAAGAGGTCCAATAATTAGTTTCATTTAACAAAAAATGTGCCAGAACACCGACATTAAATAAACTCCAACATGAGAAGAAGGTTAATAATAAATAAATCATAATCATAAATAGGAAAATAAACAAACAAATAAATGATTAAGCATATATAATAATTAACCTCCTTACAAACAAGTAAAATTGAAATAGACAAACCAATCCTTTACCAAGAGAGATAAACAAAAGATAAAATGTTGAGGAGGAGGTGATTCGACGCTAGGCCACCCTGTATGCTAGATCACTGTGTTGGGGGGGGGGGTGAATGGGTTGCTTAATGATGTTTCTAAAAGTTAAAAACTAAAACACTAAAACACTAAAACACACATAGACATGCACAAGATTTTAACCTGGTTCAGCACAAAGATGCACCTCAGTCCTATGTCTAGTCCCCAAGCAGCTACTTAGGATTACACTAACCATGGATATAGTCCCCCTCAAGGACAAAACACACCCAGGCCCAGCTGGTCTTCTCTTCCACCCGTAAAGAGGCAAAGCACACCCTGATATAACAAGTCTTCCCTTCTAACAAGCGGAACAAACACTTGCACAATACAAGACCTACTCTTCCACCGAAGAGGACCAACTCAAATAAAAAAAGAGTGTAGAAGAATCCCTAGACCAAGCTTAAGATGTACACTAGCTAGGCTTGATCTGAGACAATGTCTAAGATTATCCAAGTTTACAGACAGACACACCATTAGACATACAACACTCTCTTTCTCAGAAGGACACAGTTTGGATGCAGAGAAAGAGAGATGGAGCGCTTGAGGTTGTAGAGAATTGCTTTGGCGTTGAGTTTCTTCTTTTCTTAAGAGGTTGAAAATGCTTGTGTTGAGGCCTCTCTAAATAAAACTGGATCACATAGATTTTCACCAAAGAGCCCTTTTTTTATGTTTAGCAGGCATCATCTCTGATATACTCCATGGAAGATATATGTTGAGAAATACATTGAGAAATCCATCGAGTCTTGTTCTTCGTCAGCATGTGTATGTTTCCAAGATGTTAGTAGTGTCTAACATATGCTTCATGTGAGTACCGGATATCTGCAACATTTAATACACACAGAGAGATATTAGGTAAGAGAGATCATACGTCAATCAACACCCATACCTCTTCTACAAAAGTTTACATTTTCGTCTAACAACCTACTATTCTAGGTAGTTGCTTTTCTATCTACTAGGAAAGAAAGGTCCTTCAAGAACACGCACAAGGTGAGAACATATAGCCTAAGTCTGAAAAGTATTACCTGCTACATTTAATGTCTGAGATACGCATGAGACATTGCATAAAGTACATGTACAAAGATTTGAAGGCAAGTTTGTGCACTAAAAATATTTTGTTGGATAATCGATGTAGCCATGAATATAAGTGAATTATATCTAAAATCAGACTTCAGTAATTGGTATCAATAAACAGTTTGTTCACTAATCAGAATAGGTTTAGACGCTAATCAAAAGCACATAACTCAAGTGTTCACTAATCGATATGACATGTGACTCATATTCAATAATCATTGAGTGAATAATGCTAATCGGAATGGTATAGACCAAGTATTCACTAATAGATATCTGAGCAACATCAATCGAAACAATACAAAGTAAGTGTTCATTAATCAAGATAAATAACACTAATCGGTACAATATAATACTAATTGGAATGATGTTTATTAATTGGAAACATTAATCAGAATGCTTATAACACTAATCGGAATGGTGGTCACCAATCGATATGATATAGCACTAGTTGATAGGTAATCAACACTAATCGGAAGGCAAGTGTTCATTAATCGATATGTTGTTTATTAATTGATATGCTGTTCATTAATCGATATGTTGTTCATTAATCGATATGATGCTCACCAATCGAAACATTTTAAGACAAGTGTTCACTAATCGAAAGGTTTGTAACATCAATCAAAACCCTTTAAGATGAGTATTCACTAATCAGAAAACTCATAACACCAATTGGAATGTGCATAACATTAATCAGTATAGTGTTTACAATTTGAAAAGCTTATAACACCAATCGGTACGATGTTGAACTTATGTTTAGTAATCGGAACCTTCACTTAGGTAGTAATCGGAACAATACTTGTTCTCTAATTGGAATAACATTTAACAGTAATTGGTATGGACTTGACAAATATGAAGTACTTGAGACTGAGCTTTGGAGAACTTAGTTTGGGGATTTTTACAACAATAATTTTTACTTTATTTCCTATTGACATACTAAATGGAATACGGTTATATAGCAAAAATATTAAGAATTTACATAAAGTTTTTATCACTAAAACCTAGGAATATATGGAGATGATAGGTTTAACACACTGATGATGAGTGAACAGGTGTTGAATCACCAACGCCAGGGGCCAGCGCCAGACCAGACCCTCTTCTCTTTTTCAAATGCCTCTATACATAAAGAATAATGATAAAAATAGAAATAATAATGATAATAATAGGAATAAAAAATAACACATATATTTTAAATCAAGTCAACAAAATCAACTCAAAACAATTTGAAATCAAGCAAGCAAGCATAAGTCATGCAAATCTCAAACAAAAGTCTTTCAAACCTAAGTGAACAATGTAAAGAAAAGAAAGAAAGAAAATAATAAATGAAAATAAATAAAGGGGCAATGAACAATAATAATGGAATACAGTGAAAGATAACAAATCCAAATCACATGGAAAAGAATCAAATATGCCCAAATCATATCAGATGATAAATCCAAGATAAATAAGTTAGATCATGATGAACCAAAAAAGGGGGGAAATAAAAAACCTAACCCATGCAAAAGAAGGTCAAGCATAACTAACTTAAACGACCAAATTAACTTAATGCATAAACTCCATGTGCTCTTTATAATTCATGTTATGCTTTTATCAGATGCCTCCCATTTATGGTCATAATGCTCTTTCTTCCAGCGATTAATCAAAGATTTTCTCCCCTAAAAAAGAGATGTAATTAACGTTGTCGCGCTAGGCAAAAGTGGGTCTTGGGTCTTGACTCAATATCTCATCCATTTGACAAAGTCAAATGGCACACCGACGGACTTATAATCCCCCGACCCTTGGAGGCAGAACACATGTTCACTTGTGTGACTAGCACACCTATGCTCCACGATTGTAAATCTATCTCCAATCAAGGGCCCATGGCCATCATGTCGATGAGACTTGGATTTTTAATAAGCCCATGTTCACACATACTTTCACCAAAAAATATATAATAATGCATGGATCGAAAAATCCATTTCCACATCATTCAATTTACATGTAATCTATTCATGAGCCTTGATAGTCTCCTTGCCCGTAGGGGGCTCGACCTCATCGTTGTTGAGCTTGCTGACAAAGGAAGTGATATTGGAGAATGGCAAGAAAGTAAGGCAATAGGTGGGCTGGCATGGTGGCATCATAGGTGCTCCAGTCGATGTTCAAAGAGCACCTATAGACATAGGTCTTGCAAGGCACTACTAGCTCACTATAGAAGATGAATAATTAAGGAGATGCAATAATGGGGGTTAGAGCCCTTCTTCTAGGTGATGTTGCAGACGACTCGTTGCCTAGCGATGGAAGAGGTCATGGTTTGGAGGCTACTAAGGTCGAGGAATTGAGTGGGGCTTACATAGATGGGTGGCCCACACTAGTAGTGAGGATTGAGGCTACTCAGAGCACTGATGATCCGCTAGTTTTGATGAGCATTAGGTAGAAGTTGACCATGTGGCCGGCCATGGTTTCCACTGCCGAAGGCCAGAGGGAGAACTAGCTAGAGAGAGGTCTCCCTTTTATAGGCAAGGCTAGTTAGGGATGTCACCACTATTGCCTCTGTTGTACTAGTTGAGGTGGTGTCGGCCATTCCTTGGGCTGCCTACATGGCGCTGCTGTGCATCTTGGCCATATGTGAGTGCACATACAGAACACATAGGCCATGCTTTGACCTACATATGGGGTGAGTCACCTACGCCAAGTCATGCCCAGGGCATGGTCAGCCAATGCACGTGACACTAGTGCTTCTTTGGGGCCACGCTTCTATAGTTAAGGGATCTAGTTGGGTCAAGACCTGCCGACCGTGAGGGCTGGTTGCCCAGGCATCTGTCCACTGTGTCAGGGAGGCAGTTGGCCTCAGTCGGATCGGGGATTGTTGACTGTTAGTACCCATAACTAGCCCCCCACTCTGGAGTTAGATTGAGCACATGTGACGCCCAAGCACCTACAGTGCCATCGAGCGAGGGTCTCCTCAGCATCATCCCAACAACAACAACCTCGCTTCCTATCCTCCAATCTCACTTTGAGCATTCAGCCTTGAGCTTATGGAGCCAGCCCGATCAATCTTTGCAAGCTTTGCGGATCGATCTCATCATTGGTGCCATTTGTGGGAAGCAAAGCATCTGCCATGGCTCCTACAAGAAGTAAGGGACTTGCACTTGCAAGATCAAAACCACCTTGGAGTAGTTGAATCCCAAGAACCTAGAACATTAATGGCCTTAAAAGGTGCTTTATATGTTAGTTTGATTCTATTTTATTAACATTTCTATTCTCAGTACATAAGCAGTCAACTGAGGTTGGACGGACCCCCCAGGCTGCCACATCCCAAGGTTGGACATGCCTATAGGCTGCCACCTCTCAAGCAACTACTGGGGTTGGACATGCCCTATGCTACTGTAAGACCCCGCGAATTTTGTTCATTTTATTTTGTGCATGTGATATTTACCAGTTGTGTATATGGTGCGTATATTAAATTTATGCATACTATAATTATTTAATTACTCATGTGCATATGTAAGTTATATATATATATATATATATATATATATATATATATATCTTGTAAGTGCAAGTAAGATTATTTGTACATGTATATATTTAAATGTGCATGCATTATCTAACTATCGATGTACATGTTATACTTATTTAAAACTATGCATGTTGTATGTAATTATGCTTTGTACACATATATATGTATATGTTTAACTTTGTGTATATGATATCTACTTATTTCAGTAACCATTAAACTGTTTGGGATGTGACTATGTATAAGATGTGCGTGTAACTAATCGTATGCTTATACATATAAAACCTTTATTTTATGCATGCATGTAAGCATGTATGTATACATATGTGCTATCTATGCTATATATATATATATATGATATTACTTAAGTGGTAAATTAGGTGTATGATGTGTTGCTCAAATATATATGTGGTATTGAATGAAGATTGGTATAAAAGTGTGCATTGTGTGTATAATTAGTTAGTAAGTGTTGTTTATTGCATTGTGAAGATAGTATGTACATTATACCGAGCACATTATATACCATCTTGACTATTTATGAATACATGTGTGTACTTAGTTGTGTATATATATATATATATATATATATATATATATTGTTTGGTTGCATGATGTAATTGGTGTGTACATTATACCCTATGTATTGCATACATGTACATAAGAAGGATTAGGGTTTCTGTGAAATTGTATGTTCTGGCCGAAGACCATGTCGACGGCAGCATCTGTGGACGTCAAGGACAAGTAGGCGGCGACCTCGATGGACGCCAACTATTATTATGGACATCCGTTGATGTAGACGTCTACTTCCCTGACATTTTCTGAGCAGCTGCATGGTGTGCCATGCCTCCGATTGGGGGATGCCAAACACCCCCCAACGGCTCCTTCGCCCCTGCCAAGACAGACCCCATGTCTTGTCTATATGACCACCCACCCCTTGCAACCTAGAAGTCCCTTTGACCCTTGCAAGAGGGGAAGAAACCCTGGCCCCAAAAGGGTGAGAAAAACCCTAAAACCCTGAGAGCTGTGAGGAAACCCGAACTTGGGAGGCTTTGATCCAGCGGTTTGGAGTTCTTCCGGAGATCTACTTCGACAAGGAGGGAGACAACACATCTAGCTACACATCCCGGCCCTGGATTGCAGAGGGGAGCATCACAGAAGCCGGAGTGAAGGCATCTTTGAGGCTTCTGGAACTGCCCAAGGAGAGCTTCTCCAACCATTTTGATCCCTTTAGGAGTTTTTCCAAAGGCAAGTAACCCTTGCACTTCGTCCATGTATGTGTCTAGGAGGTTTTTGTGATTTTTACGGATTTTTCTCGTGTCCTGGATCCCCTACATTCACCATTCTTTAGAGCTCGGACTGTGTTTTTACACAGGTCCGAACTCGACGTCCAGATCTATTGTCGTTGAGATCTTGAGTCAGCGGCTAACGATGTTGCCGCCAACTCTTGTAAACGTCCATAGTATGCCGTTGAGTTCTTCTTGACAGAACAGTGAACTGTTCTGCCCTATATCCTTAATTTCTAGATTTCTACGCATGATGATATAATGTAAATTTTATATGTTATGTAAAATAGATAATGTGATGTGTGTGAAATTTCCTGTATTTTTCTGTGGATGGCATAATTTATTAGAATTATTGAAAGGCATGTGTAGGAAAGAGGTTATGCTTGGTTAATTTTGTTTCCCATGATTTCTGAGGAATTAAATGCTGTAGAATTTTATGAACCATGTTTATATGTATCAGTCCATGCCCTGCAAATTTGGGGATTTTCCCGTATTCATGCGAATTTTTATAATTCCTACAATGAGAAATAGAAAGCATGTGTAGACCTTGTGAAAATTCTAGTAAATCGTGTGTTGGGAAATAAATTTGGGAAAAATTTCTTGTACCAATATGTATGTGTGGCTCATGACTGTGCATGATCAAATCTGAAATCCATGTCATGTTCTATGTTAACTTAGTTTATGAATGGCATGAAACTGAGTGTTTTAATTTCTATAAATGCATGTGAATTCAGAAAAATGTGAAAACTTGTATGTGTGTTCTTATACCCGAAAACAGCATGTGGTTAAATTTTCAGAAAATTTGATGACAGTAGCCTATACTATGAGATTTCCATGTGAAAATGAGTTATAATTACATGTACCATGATTAAGGTTAAATGATGTGCGTTCCAATTAATCCATGAGGGCTACTAAATGCTTGATTTCTGTTATTAGTGGTATCATGCTAGGGAAGAACAGAACCATGTGCATAAATAAGAAAGTGTGAATATCATATGTAAAACGTGTGTTAATCGGAATGTGTAATGTGTAAAATGTGCCGTGTGTGACACTGCTTCCATAGAGGGCTGTGGAACTGTACCATGGAAAAGTCCCCATGGGAAGGTTCAATGTGTATGTGTATCCTATGGGCATTAGGATGAAATCCTGGTGGCGGACAAGTACCGTCGATAGGGTGGAGAGGGCTTCTCCCGGTCTGCGCAGTACCAAGGCTTATCACTGTTTTGCCTAGGTGATAAGTATGTGTTATGTGTTATGTGTTATGTGTCCTTCTAATGGTGGTTTGGACTATGTGTCACGGCATATAAATGTGAAATGTGAACGTGTATATGTGAAGATTGTGTAAGTGCCATGTGAATATGTGCAAAATGAAAGATGTGTACATGTGAATGTGTAAATGTGTAACATGTGAAACCAATGTGTTAGAGTGTAAAACTTTGATTCCTAATGTGATAATGATAGAAACATATTAGAACAGCAAGCTAATTAGATAAGCAATCATGTTATTGTGTGCAAGAATGTCCATAGAATCCACGCTAGAATCTTCCTTTCACCATGTGCAAAAACCATGCCTAAATTGCTCTCATGATGTGGTGTGAATGAGACAAGTTCTTAATTGAGTTCATATGTTGACGGAATGAGAAAAGAACATGTGTTAGATTAGTTGTTTGTTTGAACATAATTCATATGTTATAAAACTAGTAGAAGCATTATGCTAGGTTTCCCTTGAATAACAATAGATATGCGTAGAAGGTGTAGGAGAGTGAACCATGTGATGTGAATATGTTAGAGTGTGAGAGATGAACTTGCATGTTATGAGACTTCTAATCCATGTCAAAACAGCAACCTTAATGCATGAGAAATGATAGTTAGCATGTGCTACCATGTGTAGAAACCATGATGGTAGTGTTTCCTTTAATGCATATGAGAACCTCATGTTTAGTTGCTTTCATGTTTTAGTTAATTAGAAATGTAGCTTTCATGTGATTGGATGAGTAGAAACATGTGATAGATAGTTTAAATTGAAAGGTATAAATCATGTTCCATGTGCTTTAAATTTGTAGGAATACCCTGACAGGTTGTGATAATATCACATAACCTTGCTACACGCTTAGATTGAATGCGATTGAATGTGAATGCCTATATGATGTATACATGTATGAAGTGTATGGTGTTATTTGTTGAGTCTTTTAGACTCACTCCTTGCTTCGGCGTACAGGTTTAGTAGGTGACCCTACATCTTTTGGAAGAGACAGTGGAGAGCGACTCCGAGCGCGGAGAGTAGCTTGGCGGAGTCGTTATTGTTATATTTCGCTTTCATAGTATGTAATTTGAGGCATTGTATTGAACTATTATGTAATTGTGAACAAACTATGTAATTTGATGATAAAATTGTAGTTATGTGGACAATGTACCTTGTTTAAATTTCAGTTAAGTAAGCTTTAGCTTTCCTTTATTTGCTATATGGACTGTGGATGTCAATGTGGATGATGAATTGAAGACAGTAGTCTTTTCTTCCGCTACTCTGTACTTATATTTGTGTACATCTCAATCGAATGATAGTGTCGGGTAAATGTCCCGCTGTGGTGATCTTCGTCGTGCCGACGTGGGTTGGTACAACCGTACCGGCATAGCGAGGGTCGTCACAGAGAATGGTATCAGAGCAACCGGTTGAGATTGTACATAAGTATATATATAAGTCATCATCTTCACTATATGCTAAGTCCTTATAGAATTGTCCACATGTGTAGAATTTATTAATAATGAGTGAAAGATAGATAAGAAAGAGGTTAAGAATTAAATAACGTAATTTCTAACTATGTTTGAGTTACCTTGCAGCATATGGCTTCGCGTGGTAGGTGTGGTGCCCAGGTTAGAGAAGATGAGCCTAGGCGTGAGGAGGCGGGTGAGCAGCGGGCCCCGACACCTCAGGGTCCTGTGCTTCCCCCACCATCGTTAGCGGATTATGGAGTGTTCGTACCAGGTTTGGCACAAGCTATGCAGACGCAGGTCCATACCCAGACTACACCCCAGACTCAGCTAGAGGCTCAGGTTAGAATAGTAAATAGAGTAGTTTGTTCTACTTGGTCTTGTGTTTGTTGCTTTCCGTGTAGTATAAGTGTGAGTTATGTTGTTTGCTGTGGCAGGCTCAAGTACCGGGTTCCCAGGAGTATGAGCGTGATGGATCTTCTGTTATGGAGAAGTTCAGGAGGATGGCTCCACCCTCTTTTGAGGGGGAGAGTGGACCGTTAGGCGCAGAGGGTTGGCTCAAGGAAATTGAGAAGATATTCAGAGCTATCGGATGTTCAGAGGATGACAGGATCAGTCTGGCGACGTATATGCTTCAGGAGCAAGCAGACGCGTGGTGGTCTTTTGTGCTTCGCACGCAGTTCTCAGGAGTCGGATTGGAAGTGACTTGGAACGATTTCGTGACGTTGTTTCAGGCCAAGTATATCCTTGAACGTGCCCAAGATGAGAAGGAGCAAGAATTTTTGACGTTGACTCAGGGCTCAATGTCAGTTTTGGAGTATGATGCTAAGTTTGCAGAGTTGTTCAAGCATGCGCCTCACTTAGTGATGGACGAGAGCGAGAAGGCGAAAAAGTTTGTGATGGGTCTTAAACCATCGTTGAGAGTTAGATTGGCAGCATGTAACCATGAATCTATGGATGCGGCTTTCAGCGCGGCGTGTAGGCAGGAGCACAAGATAAGGCAGTATTTGGAAGAGAGAAAGGCTCGATTGGATAAGTTACCGGAACCGTTCCAGCGGCAGAGGAGGAAGATGTGGCAGAGAAGGAAGATGCAGAGATTTGAGGAATGTCAGCGATCCGCTATGGTACCAGCAGAGTCAGCACTTCAGTCAGTGGCAACTTCAGGCAGCGAGAAGCCAAAGTGTGTGCACTGCAACAAGTGGCACGGCGGAAACTTATGTTGGGCAAAAGAAGGAAGATGTCTCAGATGCGGTAGCAAAAGTCATCGGATTAGAGAGTGCCCAAAGGTGAAGTAGTTCGCCCTGCGAGACAACACCGAGGATGTCACCGCAGGTGCGTGATTCGATCTTCGAGGGCGAAGATCCTTTTAAGGGGGAGAGGGTGTAAGGCCCCCGATTTTTCGTCCTTTTCTTTTATAAGTACCTTATTGTGCGAATGTTTACGTGTCATGTATGTAGCTAGATATACATATGCATATAAGATGTGCGTGTAACTAATCGTATGCTTATACATATAAAACCTTTATTTTATGCATGCATGTAAGCATGTATGTATACATATGTGCTATCTATGCTATATATATATATATATATATGATATTTACTTAAGTGGTAAATTAGGTGTATGATGTGTTGCTCAAATTATATATGTGGTATTGAATGAAGATTGGTATAAAAGTGTGCATTGTGTGTATAATTAGTTAGTAAGTGTTGTTTATTGCATTGTGAAGATAGTATGTACATTATACCGAGCACATTATATACCATCTTGACTATTTATGAATACATGTGTGTACTTAGTTGTGTATATATATATATATATATGTTTGGTTGCATGATGTAATTGGTGTGTACATTATACCCTATGTATTGCATACATGTACATAAGAAGGATTAGGGTTTCTGTGAAATTGTATGTTCTGGCCGAAGACCATGTCGACGGCAGCATCTGTGGACGTCAAGGACAAGTAGGCGGCGACCTCGATGGACGCCAACTATTATTATGGACATCCGTTGCTGTAGACGTCTACTTCCCTGACAATTTTCTTAGCAGCTGCATGGTGTGCCATGCCTCCGATTGGGGGATGCCAACCCCCCCCAACGGCTCCTTCGCCCCTGCCAAGACAGACCCCATGTCTTGTCTATATGACCACCCACCCCTTGCAACCTAGAAGTCCCTTTGACCCTTGCAAGAGGGGAAGAAACCCTGGCCCCAAAAGGGTGAGAAAAACCCGAAACCCTGAGAGCTGTGAGGAAACCCGAACTTGGGAGGCTTTGATCCAGCGGTTTGGAGCTTCTTCCGGAGATCTACTTCGACAAGGAGGGAGACAACACATCCGGCTACACATCCCGGCCCTGGATTGCAGAGGGGAGCATCACAGAAGCCGGAGTGAAGGCATCTTGGAGGCTTCTTGGAACTGCCCAAGGAGAGCTTCTCCAACCATTTTGATCCCTTTAGGAGTTTTTCCAAAGGCAAGTAACCCTTGCACTTCGTCCATGTATGTGTCTAGGAGGTTTTTGTGATTTTTACGGATTTTTCTCGTGTCCTGGATCCCCTACATTCACCATTCTTTAGAGCTCGGACTGTGTTTTTACACAGGTCCGAACTCGACGTCCAGATCTATTGCCGTTGAGATCTTGAGTCAGCGGCCAACGATGTTGCCGCCAACTCTTGTAAACGTCCATAGTATGCCGTTGAGTTCTTCTTGACAGAACAGTGAACTGTTCTGCCCTATATCCTTAATTTCCAGATTTCTACGCATGAGGATATAATGTAATTTTATATGTTATGTAAAATAGATAATGTGATCGTGTGAAATTTCCTGTATTTTTCTGTGGATGGCATAATTTATTAGAATTATTGAAAGGCATGTGTAGGAAAGAGGTTATGCTTAGTTAATTTTGTTTCCCATGATTTCTGTGGAATTAAATGCTGTAGAATTTTATGAACCATGTTTATATGTATCAGTCCATGCCCTGCAAATTTGGGGATTTTCCCGTATTCATGCGAATTTTTATAATTCCTACAATGAGAAATAGAAAGCATGTGTAGACCTTGTGAAAATTCTAGTAAATCGTGTGTTGGGAAATAAATTTGGGAAAAATTTCTTGTACCAATATGTATGTGTGGCTCATGACTGTGCATGATCAAATCTGAAATCCATGTCATGTTCTATGTTAACTTAGTTTATGAATGGCATGAAACTGAGTGTTTTAATTTCTATAAATGCATGTGAATTCAGAAAAATGTGAAAACTTGTATGTGTGTTCTTATACCCGAAAAAAATGTGGTTAAATTTTCAGAAAATTTGATGATAGTAGCCTATACTATGAGATTTCCATGTGAAAATGAGTTATAATTACATGTACCATGATTAAGGTTAAATGATGTGCGTTCCAATTAATCCATGAGGGCTACTAAATGCTTGATTTCTGTTATTAGTGGTATCATGCTAGGGAAGAACAGAACCATGTGCATAAATAAGAAAGTGTGAATATCATATGTAAAACGTGTGTTAATCGGAATGTGTAATGTGTAAAATGTGCCGTGTGTGACACTGCTTCCATAGAGGGCTGTGGAACTGTACCATGGAAAAGTCCCCATGGGAAGGTTCAATGTGTATGTGTATCCTATGGGCATTAGGATAAAATCCTGGTGGCGGACAAGTACCGTCGATAGGGTGGAGAGGGCTTCTCCCGGTCTGCGCAGTACCAAGGCTTATCACTGTTTTGCCTAGGTGATAAGTATGTGTTATGTGTCCTTCTAATGGTGGTTTGGACTATGTGTCACGGCATATAAATGTGAAATGTGAACGTGTATATGTGAAGATTGTGTAAGTGCCATGTGAATATGTGCAAAATGAAAGATGTGTACATGTGAATGTGTAAATGTGTAACATGTGAAACCAATGTGTTAGAGTGAAAAACTTTGATTCCTAATGTGATAATGATAGAAACATATTAGAACAGCAAGCTAATAGATAAGCAATCATGTTATTGTGTGCAAGAATGTCTATAGAATCCACGCTAGAATCTTCCTTTCACCATGTGCAAAAACCATGCCTAAATTGCTCTCATGATGTGGTGTGAATGAGACAAGTTCTTAATTGAGTTCATATGTTGACGGAATGAGAAAAGAACATGTGTTAGATTAGTTGTTTGTTTGAACATAATTCATATGTTATAAAACTAGTAGAAGCATTATGCTAGGTTCCCTTGAATAACAATAGATATGCGTAGAAGGTGTAGGAGAGTGAACCATGTGATGTGAATATGTTAGAGTGTGAGAGATGAACTTGCATGTTATGAGACTTCTAATCCATGTCAAAACAGCAACCTTAATGCATGAGAAATGATAGTTAGCATGTGCTACCATGTGTAGAAACCATGATGGTAGTGTTTCCTTTAATGCATATGAGAACCTCATGTTTAGTTGCTTTCATGTTTTAGTTAATTAGAAATGTAGCTTTCATGTGATTGGATGAGTAGAAACATGTGATAGATAGTTTAAATTGAAAGGTATAAATCATGTTCCATGTGCTTTAAATTTGTAGGAATACCCTGACAGGTTGTGATAATATCACATAACCTTGCTACACGCTTAGATTGAATGCGATTGAATGTGAATGCCTATATGATGTATACATGTATGAAGTGTATGGTGTTATTTGTTGAGTCTTTTAGACTCACTCCTTGCTTCGGCGTACAGGTTTAGTAGGTGACCCTACATCTTTTGGAAGAGACAGTGGAGAGCGACTCCGAGCGCGGAGAGTAGCTTGGCGGAGTCGTTATTGTTATATTTCGCTTTCATAGTATGTAATTTGAGGCATTGTATTGAACTATTATGTAATTGTGAACAAACTATGTAATTTGATGATAAAATTGTAGTTATGTGGACAATGTACCTTGTTTAAATTTCAGTTAAGTAAGCTTTAGCTTTCCTTTATTTGCTATATGGACTGTGGATGTCAATGTGGATGATGAATTGAAGACAGTAGTCTTTTCTTCCGCTACTCTGTACTTATATTTGTGTACATCTCAATCGAATGATAGTGTCGGGTAAATGTCCCGCTGTGGTGATCTTCGTCGTGCCGACGTGGGTTGGTACAACCGTACCGGCATAGCGAGGGTCGTCACACTATGTATCGATTTTGATGTATGCCTTTGCTCTGGCCGAAATCCCAGTTGGCGGCAACATGCCTGCCGCTGACCTGGCCAGAGGAGTTGGCGTCCAGATAGATGGACGCCAACCCCTCTGTGGGCGGCACCATGGGTGGACGCCAACCACCTGTTGGCGGCACCAGATGTGGACGCCAAGTTCACTGCTTGCTGACGGTTTTAGATTTGGTATCGCTCGCGTTTCTCCCAGTTCCAGTTTAAGAAACCCATCCCTCACTGTAGGTGACCTACCCTAGTGCGTACCCAACTTGCCCAGCCCTATAGAAACACCCTTTTCTGGCCGCGCCAAGTCTTTGGGGTCATTGGAGAAGCTAGGGTTTCCTGTGGTGAAAAGCTGATCTTTGGAGAGTTGAATCCTGCGACTGGAGGAGTTTTCTGGAGATGATGTAGGTTGATCCTCAGAGAACAAGAGCTGCTCGTCAGCTTCGCTTGGGTGCCTGCAAAACAACGAAAACAAGAAAAGAAACCCTGCTACAATAAACTTAAGTGTAGAATCTATCCTCAAATAAAAAGTAAAATGAGAGCATGGTGGGAACGGATCTGGGGGGTAGTTTTTAAACCCCTTGGGTGATGGAAAATGTGGGAGGAATATGGAAATGCATCCTACCTACTAAAAGAAATAAACATGCATGAAAGAGGAAAGGGAGAGGGAGAGGAAGAAAGAGCCCCAAAGGGGTGACTCCCTGGTGCTATATGACGTCCTTAGTTGATGTAGATGCTTCATGAGTCGCGTCCACCTCCAAGCCTCACGGATGAAGAAAGAGACATGGCTTGGTGAAGAGAGAAGGTGGAAATGAGAAGGAAAGAGGGGGCTGTGTGCTAAGCCCAGCTCAAAGAAAATTTTGGCAGCCCTTCGGGATGAAAATCAGGCTCCCCTCTTCCTGAAGGAGAGGCCTTGCTTTTATAGAAAAATGAGAGAGAATAATCCCATTTTTTATGATAATGACCGAAATAAGAGATAAATCCCATTAAATCTCATGGGTGAGAGTCCAAAGAAACCTCCAAAGAGTCCCACAATCCCAAGATGCGCACAGGAGGTTGGGGGGTTGCTTGAGGATTAAGATAAAGCCATGAGAGGATAAATAGGAGGTGGTTGCGGAGGCCAGCGCATGCGGCTGTTGTTGCGACGGGTCGTAGGGGCACGACAGGGACTAATGCGACGGCCAGAAGGGGCGCAACAACAAGGCCACGTGCATGGATATGCATGGGCTATCGCGACGGCCATAGGGGGCGCGACAAGGATTGACGCGGCGCCACGACCCGTCGCGTCAAGGAAAATTGATTATTCTTGAATTATTGGCTAATCAAATGGGAGAATAATGGGCATTTAAAGCTCATGGACCCTTTTAAGAGATAATGGATGGGATATCATGAAAATTGGGCTATTAATGGGCTCAAAGCAATGCTAATGATGGGCTAAAGGTGAGCGACCAACTTGGGGCTTACTAAGATAACAAGAAATGTAGTTCAACTTGTAGGCCAGAATCGAGTGTCTACAGATTTGCCCCTCCTTGGCTTCTGCTTTGCAGGGGAGCGAAGCAGAAGTGTAGCGGAAGGTGTTATGAAGTGACGACGGAGCGAAGATGACGCAGAGTGGAGTGAGAAGTGGGAGCCAAGGTAATGAGACATCCGATCAAATCAACAAGCAAGTGGAATCTTTATGAAAGCCCCGAGTTTGCTGCTACCAACCTTCTTTTTCTTTTTCAGATCCTCCAGGGACATAGGAGATTGTCCAAAGTCCCATGGTTGGCGCCCATGATTGAGATGGTCCCTCTAGCTTCTACCCGGCATCTACGTAAATGGGGGCTCTCAATGGTGCTGGTTTTGGCAAAACAGTACCACAAGATCGTGCATGTGTGGGACAACCTCACTGCACTGGCGGAGTTGTGGCACCCGCAGGCACACACGTTCATCTTCCCCGGGTTTGAGGCCACTATACTGCTGGAGGAATTGGAGTTGATGTTGGGTCTCCTGAAGTACAAGAGGGGCGAGGAGCATGCCCTCTCCTACACTGTGGCGCCTATCGACGTATGGAGCATCCTCGGCGAGATCACCACAAAGAAGACAGATTTGCATAACATGACTAGCCAGAACCATGTTCACCTCCTCCCCATCTCCCAGTGGGTTGTCTCCCAATGCAAGCGCAAGACTGAGAACTACCTTGCCATAGCCAAAGCCGCCGCCATCTGCTTCTGCGGCGTTATTCTCTTCCCGGCAGAAGATGGTGACATCTCATTTGCCAACTTGAGCATAATCGACTCCGTATCCAAAGGTATGAGCATTGCACAAGCCGCCCTTAGTTATCTTTACATTGGACCATCTTCTGCGGCCACTGGAGGCCCTTTCTATGGTTCTGTCATCACCCTCGAGCTCTAGATGGGGATGCATATTCAATTCCGGTCGATGGACAACCTTTCTACTTAGTGTAAGAGCATGCCACATCATCCATTAGCTTTCGTGGGTGCACCCCTCTACATGACACCACAGGCGTGGTGCAAGATGGCACAAGTGAAAGGACTGAAGGGATGGCGCGATCATTTCAAAGCAATGACGGTAGCGGAGTTCGACATGTGCCCACGCTTCCTCCATAAAGGAAGATCTGCCTACCACACCGCATGGGACTGGCTCTACGCTCATAGGCAATGAGGCATTGGCCCTATACAACCCGGATCGCTTCCACCTTCAGTGCGGAGCTGCACGCACGGTGGTTCCTCTACTCTCTCACTACCCGCCCATTCAGGAATGGAAGAGGGGTGATGATCAAGAAGAGAGAGATGTGCGGAGTGCCATCGTCCACTAGGAAGGGTGCGCCACGAGCCTCCTTCAGGCGGAGGTGGTGGAGGACAAGGACGTGACCCAATAGTACCTCGAGGCATTGAAAAGGGTTCGTCCAGCTGAAACATGAGCTTGAGATGGAATAGATTGATGTAGGCATTGTATCAGATGATAATTAGGGCAGAAGAGTGCATTTGATTGAACGTAGGAAAAATTAGGCATTGTAATGAACAAATTGAATCAATAAAATCATATTTTTACTCTGAGCGCACTGTGTTCTGTTGATAACACCACCTCTATAGATGTCGCATTCAGGTAGCGACGGGACAGTGGGTCGCGACATTGTTGCGGCCTACCTAGCCACCGCGACCAGAATGCGACGCCCCGTAGCGTCGCGACACCAACTGAAAGTTCAAAACGCGAAAACCCCTTTCTTCCCCCCTTTTGTGTGTTCATCGTGCAAGAACTCTCCTTGAGCTCCGACGATCACCCCCACTTCTCCGGCTCCCTATCTCTTGCCTTCTTACTCTCTTTCTCCCAAAATCCCTCATTCACTCACTCACTTAATCACCCGGTGATGGAGGGAGGTGTTGACAGCAGTGAAGGATCCTCTAGTAGGAAGGGGAAGCGACAGGAGTAGAGGAGGAGCTCCCGACGGCGGGAGGCGTCGCCTCCGGCGGAGGAGGTGGTGTCGAAGATCAACATGGAGGAGGAAGAGTCCCCGGTGGTGGCTTTTGAAGTGGCGGCGAGGGCTCGCAAGGACGCCATGAAATAGGTAAGCCTCAAATCCTAATCCTTTTTATTTTTGTTGTGGATGTGTGGGGAAGCCCCTAGAGGGCCCAATGTAGGGCGTGATGCCCAAAGAGACGACCGCCAGACAAGGAAAATTCCGGTTGGCTCGCGACTGAGATTGTGATGGGTCTGCAGGTCGCGACACCAGGTGTCGCGACGGGTCAACGGACCGCGACTATGTAGCGTCGGCCAAGGCCGTTACGATAAGGTCACGGTCCACTAGGGGGGCGCGACTAGGTCGCGACGCATCGGGGCGTCGCGACAAGGTCGCAACCCTTTGGGCCGTCGCAACCTCAACCGAAACCAAAACCTGAACAGGATGAAACTGACTGATGATTATAATTTGCTTGCAGGGGGAAATGAGGGCCTGGGTTTCATGGATCTTAGTATTAGTAGTCTATCTAGCCTTCCCTAGGTTCCAGAGGGATATGTTAGAGGAGATGGGGTTTGGGGAGGTGCTGAGGGAAGAGTGGATGAGGGCGGACGCCCCTCTTACCCAGGCCCTACGTAGCAGGTGGGACACGGAGGCGACTGCCTTTGTGCTTCCATGGGGACACATGATCCCCAACCTGGAGGATGTGAGCAGAATCACTGGCCTTAGAGTCTACGGGCGTCCAGTGAGTGGCTACACCTACCCCTGTTATCGAGAGCTTTCCCATAGGCTCCTAGGTTTGACCGTAGGGCAGAGGTCCTCCCTTGTCTCTAGGGTCGAGCTTTAGGAGAGCTTAGGGCTATTTGAGACCGGGAGGAGAGTAGCCAAGTCCGTAGATGAGCAGCTGCAGTGGCTGGCGGAGGGTTGCGAGAGAGCCTAGCTAGTGAGCCAGGGGCTCAGGCAGACATAGACCTCCGTCGCTTCCTCACCCTCTTCTTTGGTAGACTTTTGTTTGCCACGAGGGGCGACCCGGTCCACTGCCAGTTCCTGCCACTACTAGAGGACCTAGGTGAGGTGGGGGGCTATGCGTGGGGAGCAGCTTTCCTGGCGCATCAGTTCGAGAGCCTGGGCTCGTCAGATCGGCAGACAGCTATCAGCGGATTCTACCCCTTCCTTCAGGTACACTCTTCTTCTCTTGCTCCTTTTGACTTAAATTGCCCTTTTGATATTTAATTGTGATCTAACTGTGCATTCTTGTTTTCTTGCAGGTCTGGGCCTACCTACACCTCCCCGGCCTGAGGAGGGGGACTCTTGAGCGACCGGGCCTCGTGCCCATTGCTCGACTGTGGGTTCCGTGTCACGACACGCACCCCCTGGAGGACCAGCTAGCGTCCCTCCAGGACGCCATTGATGTCTACCCTCATCTACATGTAAGTGATCTAACCCCCTCTCTCTAAGTTCAATTTGATTTTAATTGCTTTGATTACTTGGCTACTAACAAGATGTGCTTGATGTGCAGGTGGTGTGGCGGCCATATCTAGAAGAGGGGGATGAGGGACAGCCCTGGTTGGTGCAGGCCCGCCCCTACTTCGGTAGGTCGGTGTGGGTGCATGCACTCAACCTTGTGCTACCTCTCCACCTGCACCTGTCCCAGAGGTCACTCGGCCTACATCAGAGCGCCATGGAGTTCCCCATCTGAGACCCGACCCCTAGCCTGGTCAGAGCTTCAGGGGACTTCACGATACTACGGACTGGTGCGAGCGGGCCAAGGAGCAGATCCAGAACTGGGAGCACCGAGGCAAGCAAGTCAAGTCCACCGCCACATCCGATGATGTGTACCTTCCAGCATTCTCCTTAAAGTACGGGGCGAGAGTCTACAAGGGCGCATGACGACAAGTAAATTTTCTAAACCAGACCTTATGAATTGCCTTTTTAATGGAATTGAGTTAAATATTTAGAAATGCATTGCAGGTGGACGCGGCTGGAGAGATTGCCTCGCTTTGGGCCCTGCTTCACTCTGCAGTGCAGGACCGAGAGGTAGCCAAGCGAGAGGCAGAGCAACTAGTAAGTACTTACTCAGAATTCAGCACTTTACCAATTTCCTTAGCTGATTTAGAATTTGACGAGTGTTGCATGTGTAGCGGAGGGAGTTAGACCGGGTGAGGAGAGCAGCGAAGGCTGGTGCTTCGTCCTCCAGAGCGGTGGAGGGCTCCCAGTCGGATCTGGAAGATCGACTGGCAGCCGCGGTGAGGAGAGCTGAGGGGGCACGGGCAGAGTTGGCCGAGCGGGTAAGATAGTGATTTGAATTGAAAATTATTTAAATTTGGCACTGACTTGACTTTCCCTGTGACGGCCCTCATTATACCGGTACGGTTATACCAACCCACGTCGGTATAGCAAGAGTCCTCACAGTGGGACATTTACCCAAACGATACATACAGCTGAGATACACGCGAATATACAACAGAGTAGCGGAAGTAAAAGACAACTGTCTCCATTCATTCATCATCCACATTAACATACATGAAGTTTGCAATTAACAATAAAGAACTAAAGTTCACATAATTTAAATTGCTGAAATAAAAATACATAATGTCCACACTTATACATTCTTTTCATGATAATTCTAATACAATGTTCAAAGTACATACTATGAAATACACAAATCACAAAGAAGCTCCAAAACTAGCTAATCTCCGCGCTCGGAGTCCGTCTCCACTGTCTCCTCCAAAGGTGCCACGTCACCAACTACACCTGTACGCCGAAGCAAGGAGTGAGTCCAAAGACTCAGCAAGAAACACTACTCATAACATACACGTATAAGTCATAGGGGTTTCTACATGCACATTCAACATTTACAACACATGGCATGCAATCATTTGAAGGTTTCAACCTATCATGAAAGTTTTACAAGTTTATACATGGATCATGCTTTCAGATTTCTAAGAATAAAACTTTACCTATCACATGCTCTCTATTCAATTTACTCATGAAATTTGTCTTTAAAGAACCGAGACATGAGAGCTACCCACATGAACATTGTGCATACATGAAAGGAAAACACGACTAGCATGGATCCTACATGTTTTTAAACACATACATAGACATTTTCACATGCTTTAAGTTGCTGGTTTCACATGGTTTAATGGCTGAAAACCTATACATGAGAGCTACAATATGCTTAAACAAATCATGTGAATAACCGATCATGCTATTTGCACGTGCTCATTAATTATCCCTAACATGGATTCTAGGCATTTTTGCACACATACACATGATAATAACAACATGAATTTACTGATTTCACATGGTTTCAGATTTGTCTCACATGGATTTCAACAACATATTTCACATTTAGAATTTCACATTCTTTTACACAAGTTTCTCTTTCACATGGTTACACTTTGCACATACACATTCACATTGTTCACTTACACATTTACACATGGACACATACACATTACACATTTCACATTACACATTTTAGGTGCCGTGACACATAGTCCAAACCACCAAAGAAGGACATATACACATCACATTACACATAGACGCCATCTAGGCATTCCAATGGCGACTCTTGGACTGCGCAGACCGGGAGAACAAGTCTCCACCCTAACCAGTGGTACTTGTCCACCTCCAGGATTCCCCCTAATGCCCTTAGGGTCACTTACACACTGAACTTTCTCAGGGGGACTTTTCCCTGATACAGCTCCACTGCCCTCTACGGAAGCAGTGTCACATTGGCACAGTTACACTTTACACATTTTACCGATTTACACATGATTTTACACATAGCACTTTTCATCTCATTTACTTTCTCACTCACATGCACATCTCTATTTTTCCTAACATGGCACTACAGATTTCAGGAGCTTAACACACAGTAATTTCACCATTCAAGTTAGGTTTAAGCACTATCTAATCACATTACGAGAAACATACATAGATTATTGCCTTTCACATGAAAATACATAACTTCTTATATACTGGTCCAAATGACCTGAAATTTTAACCACATGCTATTTTCGGGTTCTAGATCATACACTCAATTTTCAGATTTCTGAGCTAAATGGAATTTACAGAAAATAAAACACCTATTTAGTGCTATTCACAACTTAAGTTAACGGGTTTAACACATCTTGCAATTTGCCACTTACTGTTTTAACAGAGGCTACTAACATATGCATGATTTGAGAATACAAGATTACCCTAAATCATACATCTATAGATTAATCATCACAATCTATCTTGTATGTCTTTTACTTACCGAACCGGATTTATTGGCAATTATACAAGCATGGATAATTTACAAAATTGCATACACATACTGACCCACTAATCTTCATGATCAGACAAAACCAAGGCATTCAGACTAATCCTAATCATGAAACATGGATTTGCAAGATTTTCAACAAGTCATGCTCACAAGTTTAAGGGATACAATATTCCAACATTCACCACCACACATCACACTCATCCACACACCACAATTGACTATATACATAGAGTATAGGATTACCATATATCCTCATCACGGAAACCATACCGAAATTAATGTAAAGGAAGGGCAGAACAGTTCACTGTTCTGTCCAGAGGAACTTGGCGGCAGTCTCTGGCCGCTGACTCATGGTCAGCGACATGGTCGATGGATGCCAAGCATGATATCGGCGTCCATGACCTTGCCGTCAAACTTGGGTGAATGGGAGGTCTAGGACTCGAGGAAAATCCATAAAAATAATAGAAACGACCTAGACACATACGGGAACATCATGGATAGGTCACTTGCCTTTTAAAAATTTCTCCAAAGGATCTAGGGTGTTGGTGAAGCCCTCCTTGGGCAGTCCCAAGAAAGTGCAGAACTCCCTCCTAGATCTTCTTCCTCCGGGCTCCTGGATGATCTCCACAGCAGGGGGATGTCGGGGAAGCCTTCCTCGTCGATCCAGCAACCTCCTTGAAGCAGCAGATCTCCGGAAAAATCTTCAGGTTGGGGAATTTTTGGTTCCAAAGTGGGGGTTTCTCTCAGTTTTCTCTAGGGTTTTTCTTTCTCTTTTCTCCTCTTGCAAGGGTGAAGAGAGGAGTGGGAAGAGGCCATTTCGGGTTCAGACATAAGGAGAGTCTCTCTCCACTCACCAGGTGACTTGACAGCCTTCAGAGCCGTTGGGGACAGTCCCCCAATGGTTGGCTTTCTTGTTTCAGAAGCTTGCAGCTCTGCTGCGCATGCAGGCCAGAGAGATTGGCGTCCATGTCGCTGGACGCCTGGATTAGTGTTGGCGTCCATGTCTGGACGCTGACACCACCTCAACGGCCTGGGTTGACGCCAAGATGGCCTTCGGCCAGAACTCTGAATATGCAGAAAACATGCATACCATGCATATACATGCAGTATGTATAAGGTAGAGTATCCATACTATCACCATTCAATACATACATTATTTATATTTATAAACACATGCACACGTACTTGTACTAATTAATACGTACGTAAATATGTACATACATACACAAGCACAAATACACAAATACATTAATGCGACGGAAATTCGAGGCCTTACACCCTCTCCCCTTAAGAAATTCGTCCTCGAGGTTAGAGCGACAAACTCAAACAAAGGGGGATATTATTCTTCATGCATCTTCAAGCTCCCACGTAGCTCCTCTCGCGAGAAGTTCCGCAGGAGAACTTTCACCGACGCAATACTCTGTTCTGGAGATGCTGAACCGCGGTCAAGAATGGCTATGGTTGTCGACACTACGAAAGATCGGTTGGATCTCCACGGCTCATGACTATACATGAGAGGATCTCAGACATACTTCTGAGCATAGATACGTGGAATACAGGGGAACCCAGTAGTGGGGGTAATGCTAGCTCATACGCCACGCTGCCCAAACGTCTGAGAATCTCATATGGGCCAATGAATGTAGGGCTAGCTGCTATGCCTGCCAAACTGACAACTCCACGAGTAGGCGATATCTTCAAGAAGACATGATCACCAACTCGAACTCCAAATCCTTTCTCCTGTTGTCGGCATACTCTTCTGCCTATCCTGTGCCACAACAAGCCTTTTCTGATAAGCGAATCTTATCCGAGTTTCCTGAACTAACTCCGGTCCGATCAACTGCCTATCACCAGTCACCTCAACATAAAGGAGATCTAAGGGCCTACCATACAAGCCTCGAATGGAGCCATACCAATACTAGCATGAAAGCTGTTGTTGTATGTGAACTCCACAAAGTAAATGACGCTCCCAATCATCCTTCCAATCCAGAACACACGCTCTCAAAACATATCCGAGTCTGGATAGTCCTCTCGGACTGTCCATCGGTCTGGGGATGAAACGCCGAACTGAGCTTAAGCTCCGAACCTAACGCATCCTGAAGACCCTTCCACAATCTTGAAGTAAATCTCGGATCTCGATCTGAAATGATCGACTTCGGCACACCATGCAATCTAATGACACTACTACATACAATCTAGCTAAACTCTCTACTGACTGCTTCTTCTTCATGGGCAAGAAATGAGCAGTCTTCGAGAATCTATCTACAACTAGCCAAATCGAGTCGTTGCCCCTTCTAGATCGAGGCAAACCCGATACGAAATCCATAGTGACAGCTTCCTCTTCCATACGGGATATCCATCCTAGCATAAGGCCGGATGGTCGCTGCCGCTCGGCTTTCACTTGCTGACACACAAGACATCTAGACACATAATTCGCAACATCCTTCTTCATGCCGGACCACCAAAATGATCTCTTCAGGTCTTGATACATCTTAGTGTACCCGGATGAATAGAGAATCGCGATCTATGAGCCTCCGCTAACACATGCTCACGGACATCTACTACACTCGGACACAAACACGGTGCTGAAATCTAATCACACCGTCCTCATCACGAGCAATGCCCGCCTTACCCACTAACTCTAACAATCTAGGATCGGCTTTCTGCTGCTCAATCACCTCATCCAAGACTGAGGATCTAAGGGATAGCTGAGCTACAAAAGCCTGACACAGCGATGGCTCTAACTCGGTCATAGAGCACGCTGCATCCTCCAACATCTTCCAATCCTGCTGGAGCGAAGACCTCTTCTACTAAAAGCATCTGCTACGACGTTCGCCTTTCCAGGATGATACTGAAGGTCGAAGTCATAGTCCTTCAAGAACTCAATCCATCTTCTCTGCCTCAGGTTTAATTCCTTTTGGGAGAAAGATACTTCAAGCTCTTGTGGTCGGTAAACACCTCAAATCTGACACCATAAAGATAGTGCCTCCAGATCTTTAGTGCATGAACCACAGCTGCGAGCTCCAAATCATGAGTCGGATAGTTCCTCTCATGCCTTCAACTGACGAGAAGCATAAGCCACTACCCTCTCTCGCTGCATGAGTACACAGCCCAAACCAATCTGAGATGCATCCGTATAAATGGCAAAGCCCTCTAGACCACTAGGCAATACCAATACCGGAGCAGAAGTAAGCTTAGCCTTCAATAGCTGAAGCTACGCTCACATGCCTCAGACCATACGAACTTCTCTCCTTTCTGGGTCAGCTTTGTCAAAGGGGCGGCGATGGATGAGAAACCCTCAATCAATCGCCGATAATAACAGCTAACCCAATGAAACTACGAATCTCCGAAGGGGTCCTGGGAACCTCCCAATCCATAACTGCCTGGACCTTTGCTGGATCAACAGCTACACCAGCGCCGGAGATAACATGCCCGAGAAAATGAACCTTGCGCAACCAGAACTCGCACTTGCTGTACTTCGCATACAGCTTGTGCTCACGAAGAACCTCTAAGACTAACCTCAAATGCTGACGATGTGTGGCCTCATCCGGAGAATAGACCAACACGTCATCAATGAACACAACAACAAAGCTATCTAAATACGGACTAAACACCCGGTTCATGAGATCCATGAACGCTGCAGGGGCGTTGGTCAATCCGAAAGGAAGGACCAAGAACTCATAATGTCCATAACGGGTTCTAAATGCCGTCTTGGACACATCCTCACTCCGAATTCTCAACTGATGATAACCAGATCGCAAGTCAATCTTGCAAAAGACTGATGCCTCTCGCAACTGGTCAAACAGATCATCAATCTGAGGTAAGGGATACCTGTTCTTCACAGTCACTTGGATTTAGCTTTCTGTAATCAATGCACAACCGAAGTGACCCGTCTTTCTTCTTGACGAACAATACAGGTGCGCCCCAAGGGGAAACACTAGGGCGAATAAATCCCTTATCGAGCAATTCTTGCAATTGCTTCCTCAACTCGGCTAATCTGCAGGTGCCATCCTATATGGGGCTTTCGAGATAGGAGAGGTGCTGGAAGCACTCTATAGTGAACTCTATCTCCCTATCCGGTGGCAATCCAGACAAGTCATCGGGAAAGACATCTGGAAAATCCTGCACCACATCGATCTCCGCAAGAGTCAGTGATGAACCAGCATCGGGTACTAGCATAACGCTGGCAAGGAATGCGTCACAACCCTTGTTCACCATGCGCATCGCCTTCATGGCAGAGATAACCAACTTTCCCGCTAAGTTCTTTGGCAAGGGATGAGAGAACTCGTCCTCACCAGGAATGCGGAAAACAATCTTCTTCCGACGACAATCCACTAACGCATAGTGCTCCTCTAGCCAATCCAGACCAAGAATACAATCATAGTCCTTCATCTTTAGCAAGAAGAAACACCCATCTAGGAATCTATCCTCAATGCACACAGGTAACGACGGAATGCACTTCCTAGTCATTACCGTACCCGCAGGGTTGTGCACAGACAAAGGAACCTCTAACTCCTCAGACTCTATGCCTGACTCTAGGGCTAACTGCCTAGCGAACCGCTCGGAAATGAACGAGTGAGTAGCACCCGTATCAAACAAAACCTGAGCGAGCACACCGAAAAGCAAAACTGTACCTTCGGTGACATGCTCCGCCTGCTCGGCGTCCTCGCGAGCTAAAGCAAACACTCGAGCTGGGGCTCGAGGCCTTCTTGGTCGTCCTGTAGCTGGCGCGGCTGCCGCTACTGCTGGTGCTGGAGCTCCCCGCTGAGCTCCTTGCTGAAGTCTTGGGCAATCCTTGATCTTATGGTCGCTGCTCCCGCACTTCAAGCATCTACCCGCTACCAACCAACACTCGGAACCACCATGGGTCTTCCCGCAGAGGGGACACTCCTTCTTCACACCAGGGGAACGTACAGAAGGTACCTGAGAGTTGCTGATTGCCGCTGGTTTCTGCGGTGTTTGGTACACCGTTTTCTTCTTATCCTGCCGCTGGAATGTCGCAGCCGGCCTCTTCTGCGAAGCCTTCTTTTCCTCCAGATATTGCTCCATTTCTCCCTCCTGTCTGCAGGCAGCGCTGAGGGCCTCGTCTAGCGTGCGGTGGTCAAACGCCACGAGTCTCGTCCTCAGTGATGGTTTGAGACCCATCACGAATTTCTTCATCTTCCTGCGCTCATCCTCTACGATATGCGGTGCATATTTGAAAGTTCAGAAAACCTTGCCTCGTATTCTAGGACGGTCATTGATCCTTGCGTCAGGGAAAGGAATTCTTGCTCCATCTTGTCCTGGATATGCTCTGGGATGAACTTGGCTCGAAAGAGCCTCACGAATGCGTCCCACGCCACGTCTACTGCTCCGTCCTCAAAGCGTGTACGCAGTAGGGAGGACCACCATACATCCGCTCTCTCCTGCAATACACCTTCATAAGCACCAACTAACAAATTCTAACTTGACAAACAACATACAAGCATAAACTAAAACATACCTGTAGCATGTAGGTGGCTAATGTCACCTTATCCTCATCAGGACACCTGATAGCTCGGAAGATTTTCTCTGTCTCCCTTAACCAGCTTTCTGCCATTAGTGGATCACTCTCCCCCTTAAAAGAGGGTGGGGTCATCCTCTTGAATCGCTCCATGATGGAAGGTCCACCATGGTCCTGAGCTGGTGCTTGAGCCTGCTACATTAAACAATAACAATACACAATAAACACAATATCATGCAATTTAAATAGCAAGCTACTTAGTTGTTTCATTATTCTACCTGGGCCTCCAACTGGGCCTGGAGTGCTGCCTGGGTATGAGCCTGCGTCTGCATGGCTTGCACCAGACCTTGCATGAAAACTCCGTAGTCCACAGGCGGCGGTGGGGAAGTACAGGGCCTCGCGGTGCCGGGGCCTGTTGCTCCGCCTGATCATCACGTCGCGGCTCGTCCTCACGGGCCGTGCTCCACCACGCCTACCTCTCGAAGCCATGGCTGTAATAGAATTTCAGCCAGCATTAGAGCTAGGTTATTAAGTTTTCTAACCATTTTCTTATCTATCTTTCACTTCTTATTAGTGTTTTCTACACATGTGGACATACTTAGCATGCAATGGAGATGATGACTTAGGTATATTCATGTGCAATCTCAACCTGTCTCTCTGATACCAATCTCTGTGACGGCCCTCATTATACCGGTACGGTTATACCATCCCACGTCGGTATAGCAAGAGTCCTCACAGTGGGACATTTACCGAAACGATACATACAGCTGAGATACACGCGAATATACAACAGAGTAGCGGAAGTAAAAGACAACTGTCTCCATTCATTCATCATCTACATTTAACATACATGAAGTTTGCAATTAACAATAAAGAACTAAAGTTCACATAATTTAAACTGCTGAAATAAAAATACATAATGTCCACACTTATACATTCTTTTTCATGATAATTCTAATACAATGTTCAGAGTACATACTATGAAATACATAAATCACAAAGAAGCTCCAAAACTAGCTAATCTCCGCGCTCGGAGTCCGTCTCCACTGTCTCCTCCAAAGGTGCCACGTCACCAACTACACCTGTATGCCGAAGCAAGGAGTGAGTCCAAAGACTCAGCAAGAAACACTACTCATAACATACACGTATAAGTCATAGGGGTTTCTACATGCACATTCAACATTTACAACACATGGCATGCAATCATTTGATGTTTCAACCTATCATGAAATTTTTACAAGTTTATACATGGATCATGCTTTTAGATTTCTAAGAATAAAACTTTACCTATCACATGCTCTCTATTCAATTTACTCATGAAATTTTGTCTTTAAAGAACCGAGACATGAGAGCTACCCACATGAACATTGTGCATACATGAAAGGAAAACACGACTAGCATGGATCCTACATGTTTTTAAACACATACATAGACATTTTCACATGCTTTAAGTTACTGGTTTCACATGGTTAATGGCTGAAAACCTATACATGAGAGCTACAATATCGCTTAAAACAAATCATGTGAATAACCGATCATGCTATTTGCACACGTGCTCATTAATTATCCCTAACATGGATTCTAGGCATTTTTGCACACATACACATGATAATAACAACATGAATTTACTGATTTCACATGGTTTCAGATTTGTCTCACATGGATTTCAACAACATATTTTCACAGTTAGAATTTCACATTCTCTTTACACAAGTTTTCTCTTTCACATGGTTACACTTTGCACATACACATTCACATTATTCACTTACACATTTACACATGGACACATACATTACACATTTCACATTACACATTTTAGGTGCCGTGACACATAGTCCAAACCACCAAAGAAGGACATATACACATCACATTACACATAGACGCCATCTAGGCATTCCAATGGCGACTCTTGGACTACGCAGACCTGGAGAACAAGTCTCCACCCTAACCAGTGGTACTTGTCCACCTCCAGGATTTCCCCCTAATGCCCTTAGGGTCACTTACACACTGAACATTCTCAGGGGGACTTTTCCCTGATACAGCTCCACTGCCTTCTACGGAAGCAGTGTCACATTGGCACAGTTACACTTTACACATTTTACCGATTTACACATGATTTTACACTTAGCTCTTTTCATCTCATTTACTTTCTCACTCACATGCACATCTCTATTTTTCCTAACATGGCACTACAGATTTCAGGAGCTTAACACAGTAATTTCACCATTCAAGTTAGGTTTAAGCACTATCTAATCACATTACGAGAACATACATAGATTATTGCCTTTCACATGAAAATACATAACTTCTTATATATGGGTCCAAATGACCTGAAATTTTAACCACATGCTATTTTAGGGTTCTATATCATACACTCAATTTTCAGATTTTCTGAGCTAAATGGAATTTACAGAAAATAAAACACCTATTTAGCATGCTATTCACAACTTAAGTTAACATGGGGTTTAACACATCTTGCAATTTGCCACTTACTGTTTTAACAGAGGCTACTAACATATGCATGATTTGAGAATACGAGATTACCCTAAATCAACATCTATAGATTAATCATCACAATCTATCTTGTATGTCTTTTTACTTACCGAACCGGATTTATTGGCAATTTATACAAGCATGGATAATTTAACAAAATTGCATACACATATACTGACCCACTACTCTTCATGATCAGACAAAACCAAGGCATTCAGACTAATCCTAATCATGAAACATGGATTTGCAAGATTTTCAACAAGTCATGCTCACAAGTTTAAGGGATACAATATTCCAACATTCACCACCACACATCACACTCATCCACACACCACAATTGACTATATACATAGAGTATAGGATTACCATATATCCTCATCACGGAAACCATACCGAAATAATGTAAAGGAAGGGCAGAACAGTTCACTGTTCTGTCCAGAGGAACTTGGCGGCAGTCTCTGGCCGCTTACTCATGGTCAGCGACATGGTCGATGGACGCCAAGCATGATATCGGCGTCCATTGATCTTGCCGTCAATACAGGTCTGTGCAGAAACACAGACCCGAGCTCTCAAACTTGGGTGAATGGGAGGGTCTAGGACTCGAGGAAAAATTCATAAAAATAATAGAAACGACCTAGACACATACGAGAACATCATGGATAGGTCACTTGCCTTTTAAAAATTTCTCCAAAGGATCTAGGGTGTTGGTGAAGCCCTCCTTGGGCAGTCCCAAGAAAGTGCAGAACTCCCTCTTAGATCTTCTTCCTCCGGCTCCTGGATGATCTCCACAGCAGGGGGATGTCGGGGAAGCCTTCCTCGTCGATCCAGCAACCTCCTTGAAGCAGCAGATCTCCGGAAAAATCTTCAGGTTGGGGAATTTTGGGTTCCAAAGTGGGGTTTTCTCTCAGTTTCTCTCTAGGGTTTTTCTTTTCTCTTTTCTCCTATTGCAAGGGTGAAGAGAGGAGTGGGAAGAGGCCATTTCGGGTTCAGACATAAGGAGAGTCTCTCTCCCACTCACCAGGTGACTTAACAGCCTTCAGAGCCGTTGGGGACAGTCCCCTAATGGTTGGCTTTCTTGTTTCAGAAGCTTGCAGCTCTGCTGCGTATGCAGGCCAGAGAGATTGGCGTCCATGTCGCTGGACGCCTGGATTAGTGTTGGCGTCCATCTCTGGACGCTGACACCACCTCAACAGCCTGGGGTTGACGCCAAGATGGCCTTCGGCCAGAACTCTGAATATGCAGCAAAACCATGCATACCATGCATATATACATGGAGTATGTATAAGGTAGAGTATCCATACTATCACCATTCAATACATACATTAGTTATATTTAATATAAACACATGCACACGTACTTGTACTAATTAATACGTACGTAAATATGTGCATACATACACAAACACAAATACACAAATACAATTAATGTGACTGAGATTCAAGGCCTTACATTCCCTGCAGGAGACGGAGTTGAGGACTGCCACGGATCGAGCGACCTAGCTGCAGGAGTAGGTCGATACCGAGACAGGGGAGAGGGACCAGCTGTGCATCCGGGCGGAGGCACCTGAGTCGCGAGTGGCAGAGGCGACGAGGGAGCTAGCGACGCTGTAGGTGCAGGGGTCGTCAGTAGACAAGGAGGAGTTAGCCCGACTGCGCGCTGATCTGCACGCACAGCAGACATTAGCGCGAGGACTTCAGGAGGTGATGACGGCCATAGGCCGGTCACAGAGCCAGAGCAGGAGCGGCGCGAGTGGACCTAGCGGTGCGATGGGCGCCTCCGTTAGGCAGTACTTGGTAGGGTCCTCCAGCTGCCGGAGGAACGAGGATGAGGAGAGGCTCCTCGGTGGTGAGACAAGCGCCAGGAGTGGCAGGGGTGGTGGTGAGATGCCACCACCACCAGATAGACATGAGGGATCCGGGGAGAGTGGTGGTGGACAGTGAGGAGTTTGTGAACCATCTCCCCCTTATCTTTGTACATATTGCTTATCTGTTAGTGGATCTTTTATTTTATGTCAATATTTATAAAAAAGAATGAATGAATTGCAATTGACATGAGTGTGAGATGAGATCCGAATAAGAGAGAGGGGAAAAGAGTACCCTGAGTACATTGTTGCGCGTGTTCCAAAAACAATTCCCTGTCCCTGCACACTTAGGAAAAATAGGTTAGATTTGCTCTTTGGCTCAGTCCCTTGTGTTAGGTAAAAATGACTTCAACATCGTAATTATCAAGGGGCTAAGCCTTATTTAAATAGGCGGAAAGTAAATCAAAATAATGCATGCTAAAGAAAGCGATATGTACACACATTTTCTTGGATTTTCAAGATTTTCTAAAAAAAAATTCTTGGATTTTGAGATTTTCTAAATTTTTGGATTTTGAAATTTTCTAATTTTTTGGATTTTGAAATTTTTTATTTTTTTTTTTTATTTTGGGGTTTTCTGATTTTTTTAGATTTTTGGGGTTTTCTGATTTGTTGGATTTTTGGGGTTTTCTGATAACGACATCCTCTGCATTTGAGTGATTGGCTATGGATCTTATTCCTATCTTATGCTTGTCAAATATCCCCTACGCACAGTGTGCATTTGCTTTTGGCTCCCCAAAGGCCACTTGCCCCTAGTCGCTAAGGTTCGAACGTAGACCAAGCGTGGGGTTCTCCAGTCATTAGCGGGGATAGGAAGACTTAAAGGAGACAAGACTTGGACTTGGTGCTTGGGAGACTGGCTTGTATGACTTGCAAGGGTGTATCTCATACGGAATCCATCTGTTGTCCAGAGACTTTGTGGTCATTATTTTATCCGGTGCATGCATACGACCGGGCTCAAGGGCGTCCCACGGGGAACTGTACTGCCACTCTTTGACATGCCCCTATTTTCAAATTTCCACTTACTTCTTATTCTTATCAATTTTCTCTTCTCTATTTTCTTTTCTTTCTTTTTGAACAAACAGTCTCTCTTTATGACTTCATACATATGAGCTACACCTCCCCTAGTCCACAAGTCAGTGTCCTTTTTCCCCTAGACTTTGTACAAGCAAGGAGAGAATTGACCTTCACATCCCATACTAGGGTTAGGTAGGAACACCACTGACTAAGGAAAATTAGCCCTGGGTTGCCGTGTGGTGTGTGTGACTGAGCATAAGGGTCATTTGATAATAAATGAAAGGGAGTGAGACACATAGCTACTAACATTCTTTTGCAAGACGATGTCTCTATTGAAAACTTTTTATTAAGGGTAGAATATTTTAAGATGCAGCCCATTCCACGGGTGAGAGAGCTCCTCACCATTGACATTGATAAGCCTATATGCGTTCCCAGGGTACACTTAACGATGTACGGCCCTTCCCTGTTTGCTTGCAATTTTAACCTAGGACCATCGAGGTTTTATGAAAATTCGCTTGGAAACCATGTCTCCTTCTTGGAATTTACGTTCAATCACTTTCTTTTGAAAAGATCTTGAGAGTATATTTTGATATGAAAGTACATGATCGGCCGCGGCTAGACGCCGTTCGTCTAGGAGTTCCAGCTGTGTAAGTAACGCCTCTCGACGTTCGTCGTGATTAAGTTCTTTGTCTAGCTAAACTCTTAGCGAAGGAATGAGGATCTCATGTGAGCATACGGCTTCCATTTCGTATGTAAGTCAAAAGGGAGTTTGCCTAGTGGGCGTGCGGACGGAGGTACGATAGGCCCACAGAGCCTCAATCAATTTTTCAGGCTAATCGGCGAACTTATGAGACACAAGTTTTCTTTAAAATTTTTAAAAGCGTTTTGTTTGTGGCTTCGGCTTGGCCGTTGCCCTACGGGTAGTATGGAGATGAATGATGCAAAGAAATGTTGAATTTCTTACATAGGTCTTGAAGCTCCTGTGATATGAACTGTGGTCCATTATCGATGACGAAGCCACTTGGCACTCCGAACCGCGAGATGATGTTCCTCATGATGAACCTGCACACGATCGAGCCTTTGATTTCTGCAAATGCCTCTACTTCGGTCCACTTGGTGAAGTACTCAGTAGCAGTAAGGATGAAAGATTTCTATTTTACTTGAGCATTAGGATCACCAAGAGGCCCGATGATATCAAAGGCCCACATGGAGAAAGGCCAAGGAGAAGATAGTGGATGCAAAAAAGAGAACGGAGCATGGATCTTATCGACATGGAGCTAGCACTTGACACACCTACGTACGTAGATGGCACAATCTTCTTCTAAGGTTGGCCAGTAATAGCCTTGCCTAAGGATCTTCTTAGGCAACATTTGGCTATTCACATGCCCTCCACATTCATTAGAGTGGGCTCCATCCACTACCTTCTAGACTTCTTTGTCCGACAAACATCTGAGGAGCATTCCATTTAGAGCGTGCCTGTACAACACTTCTCCAACAATTGTATATCTTAGCGGCGCTCTACGGATGGCTCTCCTATCTTCTGCTTCTGCTTCTTCTGGGAAGGTACCGTCTCTGCAATACAACTCAATCTCGTGGTACCATGGCCTTTCTTCTGCCATCATTTCTACTAATTCCACAAGCAATACTTCCTTCGCTTCTCTTTTCTCTGCCTTTAAGACTAAAGAGCTTCTAAGGTTATTGAACCAAGGGTCCTGAGTGGAGGGAGCTTCTAATCTTTGAACAATGATTGTCTCAGCACTGCGGCTGAGAGGGAAAGAGAGAGATGAGGCCAGGGATGCGAGGGCATCGGCCAAGATATTATGAGAGCGAGGAGTGTGTGTGAATGTAGATGAGTTTGCGGAACTGCTTAGCTAGGAGCGTGACCAGATATTGATAGGGCTTGAGCTTAGGGTCACGAGTGCGATAGGTAGAAAGGACCTGCCGGAGAACAAGTTGTGAGTCTCCTATGATCTTGAGATGGCGCGCGCCTAAGAGATAGGCAAGCTTTAGACTAGCTAGGAGAGCCTCATACTCGGAGGCATTATTGGTGGCAGGGAACTGGAGTTGATATGCAAGCGGAATGGTGATCCCTTCTGGGGTGAGCATGACAGCACCTATGCCCCGTCCTCTAGAATTGAGAGCCCCATCGAACTGGAGCGACCAAAAGGGATCGCGAGAGATGAGTGACAGGTTTTCATCAGGGAAATCCTCTTGAACCGTGTCACTGTGAGGAAGAGGAAGGTGAGCGAGGTGCTCAGCAATGGCATACCCTTTTATAGCTTTTTGGACTATAAAGGTGATATCGAATTGAGACAAGAAGCTTTGCCAACGTGCCAATCTGTCGGCGAGGACTGGCTTCTCCAGAAGATACCAAATAGGATCCATTCTAGAAATCAAACTCACCCTATGGGCTAGAAAGTAGTGCTTCAATTTCTGCACTACCCACACTAGAGATGCACATGTTTTCTCCATTGTGGTGACCATGAGCTCGGAAGGATTGAATAGCCTAGACAGGTAATAGACTGCCCTTTCTTTGCCAGAATCATCATGTTGAGTAAGGACAGCTCCTAGGGAGTCCTCAATAGTCAACAGATATAGGATTAAGGGTTTCCAGGGGACAGGCGCCTGCAGCATTGGCGGATTCATGAGATAACTCTTGAGCTCATCAAAGGCCTCCTGGCACTTAGAGTTCCATTCAAATTTGGCTCCTTCTTTTAACAGTTCATAGAAAGGATGACATCTTTGAGAGTGTTGAGATATGAATCTCCTTATGAACTGAAGTCGACCAATTAAACCTCGAAGCTCAGATATGTTCTTAGGAGGAGGCATTTAATTTATTGCCTTGGCCTTGTGAGGGTCTATCTGAATCCCCCGTTTGCAGACTATGAAACCTAGTAATTTGCCTGAAGAGACCCCAAACACACACTTCTTCGGATTCATCTTCAATTGATATTCTTGTGCGCGGCGGAATACTTTGGCAAGCACGGAGTAGTGTTCTCTTCGAGTCTGAAACTTCACCACAATATTATCCACGTAAACCTCAACATCGATATGAATCAAATCATGGAAGATAGCTAACATTGCCCTTTGATAAGTGGTGCCGGCATTCTTCAATCCAAACGGCATGACCACATAGCAATAAGTTCCCGAGGGTGTGGTGAAGGAGGTTTTCTCTTGGTCCTCCGGGGCTAGACGGATTTGATTATTTCCTGAGTACCCATCCATGAACGATAGAGTTTCATACCCAGTGGTGTTATCAATCAACACATCCAAATGAGGTAAAGGGAAATCATATTTTGGACATGCCTTATTCAATTCCCGGAAGTCTATGCAAATTCGCACTCACCCATCTTTTTTCATTACCGGGACTATGTTCGCCACCCACAATGGATAGAGGACTACACGGATGAACTTAGCTTTGTGTAGTTTGTCAATCGCCTCTTTCATCTTCAAAGCAATGTGGGGGAGGAATTGTCTCAATTTTTGTTTAACGACAATTGCCCCTGGCTTCAAGATTAACCTATGTTCTACCAACTCGGGGTCGATGCCAGGCATGTCGTCATACGACTAGGCAAAAGAATCCTTGAACTCCCTTAGCATTTCTATGAGTGCCTCTTCTTCCTCAGGAGGGAGACTGGAAGCTGTAGTTAGGAGCTTGAGATCTTCTTTAGTTCCAATGTTTACCACTTTAGTGGGTTCGTCCACTGCCGATGTGGGTTCATCAAATCTTCTCATGCCACTTGCATACATCTCGGCAGCGTCCTCTATCTCACCATCATCTTCATCTGCTGGGTCTTCCTCAGCTAAGATCTCATAAACTCCAAATCCATCGTCTAGCCCTTCCTCTTCGTGCTGAGCTTCTATGTTTAGAATTACAGCTTCCTAAATGAACTCTTCCACAGCTAGAAGAGCGCCACACCTTTGCACCAGATCCATCAAATATCTATTAGGTATGCCACTACCCTTTCTCTTCCTAGACGGGAACGAGGACTTGCTAGATTCTACCCCTGAGTCTAAACTAGGTTTGATATTTACAGGAGGCTCTGGAGAAGTGTCCATAGGTTTATTTGAAGGGAAAGAAATAGGCGCGGTTGAGCCGTGGAAATCCTCCGATGGGTCTGGAGGTGGAGGTGGGCCACCCGAGCTTAGGGTGCCCGCAACAGAGTTGGGGTGCAGGGGAACAGAAGGCCCCTCACCCAGATCGCCCAAAATGACCATGGTGGTCAGTGGGCGCGGGTCACGGCTCAAGCAGAAGGAAGGGAAAGGTGGGGATCGCCGCCAAGGAGGAGGAGAGAGTGATGGGGATCTCCGTTAAGGAAGCGAGGGAGTGCACGGATGACGGGGATCACCGTCGAAAGGAAGGGAGCACCGGGACAGGGATTTCCGTCCGAATGCTGAGAACGAGGGTGACGGGGATCGCCATCAAGCAAAGGGGATTGCAGTAGGAAGTGACGGGGATTGCTGCCAGGAGTGGGGGTTGAAGTGGAGAATTGGTGCTTGGAAGGAGAGGAAGGACAGGGATCACCGTCCGATGAAGGAGGAAGGGGAAAAGATGGGGATCGCCGTCTGAAGAAGAGGGAGAGAAGACGGGGATTACCATCCGATTGAAGGGAGGAAGCACACCCATTTTTTAATTTTATTTTTTTGAATTTTTTTGACACATTAAACTAAGAAAAAGAATAAACTATCCTACATGCGGAGGCATCGGGAGAAGGACAAAACCGAGCCATTAAAGAAAATAGTGAAAGGGGACGAAGAAACGGTTAATGCTTTGAGAGCATCAGGGGAGAATTGGAGGATAAAGGAGGAGAAAAAGGGATGAAGGAGAAATTATAAACAAGGATGGAAGATACAAAATGATTGGAAGGCCGGGAATACCCTGGCCAGAACTCCTTTGTTGGGTTGATAGGGTTTATGATTTCAAAATCCTCACCAAGTCCAAGCAATTGTCGCTTGGTGGTGGCTGCTGATACTGACTGTTCTATTGTTGGAGAGCGTGGAATGCTGTCCTCACTGAACAACTGACTGACTGCCAAAACAAGGTCTTCAAGGTCTTGTTCTTCTGCCTCTACTACCGGGGACTGCACGGTGTTGTCCTCTTTGAACAGAAAACTGACGGCTGAGATTAAGTTTTCCAGATCTGATTCTTCTGCCCCTGTTTCTTCAAGCTTCCTCTTTTTGCTGGCCGCTAGGCCTCCAGAGCTTGATACGGGGATAACAGTGCTTCTGTCATGATAGTATTGTAGCCTGGCTATACGGGCCCTCTGACAAAATGATAATGATCATAGAGTGTCCAGGTGAGAGGGTCTTGGTCTGACTTTGGTGCAGATGAATGTGCCACCCATGGTTTGAGTCCTTCTTGATATCCGAGGCCAGGCTTTGTGAATTCTTGGGGTCATTGATGATCTGAGTCCTCCCCTGAAGGCGGGCACCAAGACCTTTTCAGGTTGATATCCAATTCTAACCATGATATTCCACCCCTTGGTGTTTGTCAATGTGTTCTTCTTAACAGCGGCCACCGATGGAGATACAATCTGACGACTACTGGAAAATGTGTAAGCCCATGGAAAATTCACATCAAGCACTGAGATGATGGGCTTGTTAGATGGCCAGACATATGGCATTATCTTCTCGATGGACTCCTTTGTATGTGAAGTTGCTGCACTTTTAACTTTGACTATACGACCCTGGAATGGAAATTTCAAACATTTATGAGCTGTAGAGGGGACTGCCCCTAATGCCTCAATCCATGGGCAACCCAGAATGGCTTTGAAGGTTGGATCAATGTCAAGCACATAAAAATCCATTGTCATGACAAGTGGGCCAAATTTTGCTTGTAAAGAGATGATGCAGTGGCAAGCCCGCCAGGAATTGTCATAGGCTGCTATGGTTGTAGGAGTGGGCTGCAGGCGGCGCTCAGAAATGATGCAGGACCTCAAAGTACTTAGCGGGCACACATTTATAGAAGCTCCAGTGTCGACTAATGCGGCATCAACAGCCACTTTGTTTATGGTCAAGGTGACATATAAAGGCATTCTCCTGGCCTCCGGAGGAGCTAGCTCTCCGTCTGTAAAAGTAATGGTTGATCCTTTGTTGACAATGGAGAGAACAGATGACAGATTATCTGGGTTCATATCTTCATTTACCATGACCCTTTGCAGAAAGGCTCTCAGGGCATCTTGGTGTGTCTGCGACCTTTTAATTAGCTCTAGGATGGATATCTTGGCTGGAGTTTGATCCAGATGCTTCAGTATGTCATATTGGGTCCCCGGGACCAGATCTATCTCCTCAATGTCTTGTTGCTGCTGCTGGTTGTTGGAAGTTTGGGTCGGCTGACCCGGCATAGACATGGATGCATTTAGGTACATCCGGTGGAACATTCGCCCGCTCCGTAGGGCGAGGTTGTGGTGAAGGGGAGGTGAAGTGGTGTCAATGATAGAGGGGGTGGCTAATAAGGGTGGTGGCACAGGGGAGAACAGGATGTTGAGAGGTGACAAGATAACGGGTGGTATGACGGGGTTGTTGTAGAGTGGTGAGGTAAGGGTGGCAACGGTGGGTGTGGTAGGTGTGGATGTGGTAGTATTCGGCATGGTGGAAGTAGGTGTGGCATAGGAAATTTACCAAAAGCCGGCCTACTTCGTGCTCGTCGTCGTAGGCCCATGCGGCTGGTGGTGGTGGATGGTGGACGACGGGGTTAACTTGAGCGGGTGGAGGAGGTGGTGGAGCAGGCTGAGGGTTCGGAGCAGGCTGGTGTTGCAACATGGGGTTATGAATTATGTCGAGGTCATTGATTGGCTGCTGTGGTTGCTGCTGTTGTTGTTGTTGTTGGTACTGCTGCTGGAATGGTTGTTGCTGCTGGAATTGTTGCTGTTGCTACTGGAATTGCTGTTGTTGTTACTGTGGCTGCTATCGCCTTTGCTGCTGTTGTTGCTGCCTTTGACCCTGTTGGTCCCTTAGTGTCTGGATCAATCTCTTCATCTCGTCCCAATCAATCTAATTATGCTCATGGATATCATAAATAATGTCCCGAAATTGGAAGCAATCTGACACATTATGGCCTGGATGGCGATGGTGATGACCAAACCTTCTCCATATAATTAATTCACTTATTATATATTAATTTTGATGATTAACAAAACATTACTAATGAATTATTGAGCCTTGAGGACAGGAAATAAAAGTAAAAGAAAGTTCAAGACAATCAGGTAAGACTCTCACTTCATAATTTTTCCCAAGTCATTGCATCGACTTCTTCATACTTCATATCGACTTATATTGATAATCAGAACGATTCCTTTGTAAGTTCATATCGATCTCAATAGTCATCATAACGATTTCATATGTATTATGATTGATTTCCTATCTGACCGAAAGGTCGTGATGTTTCAAACAAATCGATACCGTAACGATTTCTTAAAGATCTCATAGCGATTCTATGACATCGCAGTGATTTCTTTGGAAAGCGCAATGACTTGACCATCGTAACGATTCTATAAGACATCGCAACGATTTATTTTGAAAGCGTAACGACTTGTCTGTCGTAAGATTTCTTCAGTACTCGTAACATTTCTTTTGAACTCGTAACGACTTGTCTGTCGTAACGATTTCTTCAGTACTCGTAACGATTTCTTTGGATGTCAAACGACTTGTCTGTCGTAACGATTTCTTAAGTTCTCGTAACGATTTCTTTAGAACTCACAACGACTTCTAGCCGTAACGATTTCTTAAGTTCTCGTAACGATTTCTTTGGAATTCACAACGATTTTCTAGCCGTAACGATTTCTTTAGTTCTCGTAACGATTTCTTTAGAATTCACAACGACTTTCTAGCCGTAACGATTTCTTAAGTTCTCGTAACGATTTCTTTGAACTCACAACGACTTTCTAGCCGTAACGACTTCTTTAGTTCTCGTAACGATTTCTTTAGAACTCACAACGACTTTCTAGTCGTAACGATTTCTTTAGTTTTCGTAACGATTTCTTTAGACCTCGTAACGATTTGCTTGTCGAAACGATTTCTTTAGAACTCAGAACGATTTGCTTGGTGCAACGATTTGTTAAGAGTTTCATATCGATTTCTTGATGATTATAACGACTTGCTTATCATAACGATTGGTAAGTAATCACATCGATCTTTGATTCGATATACGATTCGATTAGTGTAACGATTTCATAAGTCATAAAGGCATCAGGCTTGTTCATATCGATTTCATTGTTATATCAGTATAATACTCTTTAATATACGTTGAATAGTCAAAGTCGTATCTCGTCTGTTTGACTGCTACGCATTCAATGCTCTCTGAACGTATCTCTCATGCATGCAGACAATATCTTCCACTTTTATGCTACTCTGTCTACGTCTTTTTTAGACAGAAAGGAGCTTTGCTATATATTGCAATATCTGTTCCAACTGCAACTAACAATCGACGACAGTCCTAGCTGTCCTCTATTTATTGTTGATATGCTCGCAGATATCTGACAAGACTTATCTGTACAACGTTGGACACAAGATACAAGATATTAAAATGTTTCTGTGGCGTGTACTAAAGGATAAAAGACTGAAGATCAGAAGCTTCCTTGCAGACCTGTCTAACGTACACCAGGATGAGAGACAACGGATCTTTAACGTTCAAATTTCAAGAAGAAGCTTAAATACAAGACTCAAGACTAAGAAAGACAAGACTTTTGAAGAATATTATTCTGAAAGAAAGCATCGCCAATCCTTCAAGTCTTCTGTGATTCAAACAAGAGCGAAGCACTCTATTCCAATCCATCTTTAGCTCTCAGTGTTCAAGAAGAAATTCCTGTGAGAGCAAGTGTAGTCTTTGGAGAGAAACCAGTGTTAAAATTCCTTCTCTCTCGAGGCTTGTTTGCTTCAGATTGTAGCTGTTTGAGCTAGTTCCTGAAGCTTGTTCTTATACTTCCTTTTATTAGTTGTGTTCCCTTCTGGGTGAAGGAAGACCTGGTGGTATCCAGGGTGGTTGTTTTCCCTTCAGGTTGAAGGAAGACCAGTTGAGGCTGGGTGTAAGGATCCGTGAGGGGGATAGTACCCTTGATAGTGAAATCCTGAGGTATTGCTCAGGGACTGGACGTAGGTCTCCTGTGGAGAGGAGTTCCGAACCAGGATAAAAATCCTTGTGTCTTGTGGTTGTGTTTTGTGTGTTTGCTGTCTCATTTCCTCTAACTCTAACCTTTGTTTAAGTTGTTGTGTAATCCTTTTAATGAACAGGTATTAATCAAAGATCAATTTTTAATAACCCATTCACCCCCCCCCTCTGGGCTAGCTAGCTGGGCAACAAGTGGTATCAGAGCGAGTCTCTTCGATAAAGAAGAAGATCCAACGATCTGAAGAGTAAAGATCCATGGCAGCCCAAGGTAATTTCGAAGTTCAGTCAGTCAACAGACCTCCTTTGTTTGATGGAGAAGATTATACCTATTGGAAAACAAGAATGGAGTACTTTCTACAAGGCCACGATTACATGATATGGTCCATTGTAGAAGAAGGCGATCTTCTACTCACCAATGCAAAGGCTCAGTGGACAGATGAAGACAGAAGAAAAATCTCCTTAAACTGCAAAGCCAAGAGCATCCTGTGCTGTGCCCTCAGCAAGAAAGAATTCAACAGAGTTTCAGCCTGCAAATCCGCAATGGAAATGTGGGAAAAGCTCAGGATTACCTATGAAGGGACAGATAAGGTAAAGGAGACAAGAATCGACATTCTTGTGACTCAATATGAAAGATTCCAGATGCAGTCAGGTGAATCCATAACCCAAATGTTTAGTAGATTCACAGATATCACAAATGGATTAGCTGGATTAGGAAAAATCTATGCTGTATCAGATATGGTCAGGAAGATCCTCAGATCTCTGCCATCCTCATGGATTCCAAAGATAACAGCCATTGAGGAAGCCAATGATCTAAAACTAATGTCATTGGAAAAGTTAATAGGATCCCTCATGGCCCATGAAATAAATATGGAGAGATTAGGAGAATCCTCCAGCAGAAAGAAGCAATCAAATGCTCTTAAGGCCAATGAAGACATATCAGAAGAATCACTGGACAACAGTGAAAGCAGTAAGGACAGTGATGATGAAGAAGCAATACTGTCTCGAAGACTTCAAAGAATTCTAGCAAAGAAGAAGAAGTTCCAGTCTGGGAGAAGATTTTTCAAGAAAAATAAAGACTTCAGAAAACCAGAAGTAAATGATTCTAAGAAAGGAGAAGTGATATGCTATGAATGCAAGAAGCCTGGACACATCAAGGCTGATTGTCCAATGCTTAAGAAGAATGATCACAAGAAGAAGGATAATTTCAGAAAATTCAAGAAGTATAAAAAGAAGGCAATGGCAGCTACTTGGGAGAACAGCAGTGACTCAGACAGTGAGTCAAGCTCAAGCAGTGATGGAGAAGAAGCCAACCTGGCTCTCATGGCCAACACCGAAGAAAAGGTAACTTCTGACTCTTCTTTTGATTCCTGTAATGATTCAGATTCTGATAATTTAGAAAGTGCCTTTAATGAACTTTATGATAAATATAAAGAAGTATCCAAATTACTTAAAGTTAGTAAGAAAAATGTAATCTGTTTAGAAAACACTAATTCAGATCTAAAAACAGAAAATGAAGAATTAGAAAAAAAATAACTGAACTTAAAAGAAGAAATAAATTGTTATGTGAAGACCTAAAAGCTAAGAATGAACAAATAACAAAATTGGAAAAACAGGAAAGCACAGATGAATTAAGGAAAGAAGTTAAAAACTTAAATGAAGAAAATAATAAACTATCAAGCACACTAGAGAAATTTACCAATGGTAAAAACTCTCTAATATTAAAAGGTGCTAGAAGAGCAGGTAAGAAGAAAAATGGGTTAGGATATACACCCCCAGATAATGAAGAAACCATAGTCTACCCTAAAACATATCCAACACCAAAGTTTATACCTGAACAAGATATAACATATAAAACTGAGTTCAAGTATATAGAAAAGGTAACAAAATTGTCCTGCTGTGATCACTGCAACAAATTAGGACATATCGCAATAACATGCCCAACAAAACATAAAAAATGGATAATAAAAGGTAAAATTAATGATACTAACCCATCAGGACCTAAAAGAAACTTGGGTACCTAAAACTTAATGTTTAAATTTCAGGGAAACTCAAAAGCATCCAAATGGTACTTGGACAGTGGATGCTCAAGACACATGTCAGGAAACCAGAAGTTCTTTGTCAATCTCCAAGCTGAAGAGGGAACAGTCACTTATGGAGATAATGGAAAAGGCACAGTGATAGGAAGTGGGTCCGTGAACATCAAAGGAAAATCAGTTATTGAAGATGTAATGCTGTCAAAGGATTAAAGCACAATCTCATCAGCATCAGCCAGTTGTGTGACAAAGGCCATCAGATTCAGTTCCAAGAATCAAAGTGCAGTATATTAAAGGATGGAGCAGTCATATTTGAAGCATATAGAGAAAGAAATTTGTATGTTCTCTATCTCGAGGAACTCAAGGATCAAGATGTCTGTTTGGCAGCCAGCAAAGATCAATCAACAGAGCTGTGGCACAGAAGACTGGGCCACTGCAGCTTGGATGGATTGAACAAGCTCAGAAAGAGAAATCTAGTGGAAGGATTGCCAAAGGTCAACTCAAAAATGGATAGCATCTGCAGACCTTGTGCAAGAGGAAAGCACACCAAGAGCTCTTTCAAATCAAAGACAGTAGTGACCACCTCAAAGCCATTAGAATTACTTCATATGGATCTATTTGGGCCAATGAGGACTACCAGTCTCGGAGGAAAGAATTTTGGATTTGTCATAGTTGATGATTACTCAAGATTTACTTGGGTATCCTTTCTAGAGCACAAAGATGACACCTTTGATAATTTTGTCAGCTTCAGCAAGAAAGTTCAGAAAGATCAGAAGTTCACCATTATCTCTATCCGATCAGATCATGGTGGTGAGTTTCAGAATGAAAAGTTTGCAAAGTTCTGTAATGATCAAGGAATTGAGCACAACTTCTCAGCACCAAGGACACCTCAACAGAATGGAATTGCTGAGAGGAAAAACAGAACTCTTTTGGATATGGCAAGAACCATGTTATCAGAATATGACTTGCCAAGATATTTTTGGGCCGAAGCCATCAACACTGCAAGCTATATCATTAATAGGGTAATGATCAGGCCAATTCTGAAGAAGACTGCTTATGAACTCTACAAGGGAAAAAACCAAAGATCAGTCACTTCAAAATATTTGGATGTCCTTGTTTCATCCACAACAATGGAAAAAGGGACATTGGTAAGTTAGATGCCAAATCAGATGAAGGCATCTTTATGGGGTACTCTTCTAAACCCAAAAGTTATAGAGTTTTCAATAAACGCTCATTATTAATTGAACAATCTGTGCATGTTATTTTTGATGAATCTAACCCTTCCTTGAAAAAGGAAGAAATTAGTGACATTGATGATGCAGATGACTTGTCCGAAAAATTAAAGAATACCTCAATTGAGGACAAGGAAGACCCCTCTCTGGAAGAACTGCAGCAAACTGAAATTCAACATGAAAATCTTCCAAAAGAATGGAGACATCAGAAAGATCACCCTCCTGAGAATATTATTGGTGATCCATCCGTAGGGGTAAGAACAAGAGGTAATGTAATCCCTTGTGATTATTTAGCCTTTGTTTCTCAAATAGAGCCTAAGACAGTCAATGAAGCTTTAACTGATGAATCTTGGATAATAGCCATGCAAGATGAACTAAATCAGTTCAAGAGAAACCAAGTATGGTCACTTGTTCCTAGACCATCCAATCATTCAGTTATTGGCACCAAGTGGGTGTTCAGAAATAAACTGGATGAGTCTGGAGTAATCTTAAGGAACAAGGCCAGACTGGTAGCTCAAGGCTATTCCCAAGAGGAAGGCATAGATTTCGATGAAACCTATGCACCTGTGGCTAGACTTGAGGCTATTAGGATTTTACTTGCTTATGCATCTGCATTAGATTTAAAATTGTTTCAAATGGATGTCAAATCAGCCTTTTTAAATGGTTTTATCAAGGAGGAAGTGTATGTTGAACAACCTCCAGGTTTTGATGACACCGAATTTCCAAATCATGTATTTAAACTCCATAAGGCTCTATATGGTTTAAAGCAAGCACCTAGAGCCTGGTATGAGAGGCTCAGTACTTTCTTATTAGATCATGGTTTCACTAGAGGTCAAGTAGATAGTACATTATTTATAAAATCTAAAGTCAAACATATACTTCTTGTGCAAATATATGTAGATGATATTATTTTTGGATCTACTGATGAATCTCTTTGCAAGTACTTTGAAAAGCTTATGCAGGGAGAATTTGAAATGAGTATGATGGGAGAGCTAAACTACTTCCTTGGATTACAAATCAAGCAAGGGAAGGAAGGCACCCACATCTGTCAAGCCAAGTACACCAAAGAGCTATTAAAGAAATTTGGTTTTGAAGGTGCGAAGCCACTGTCAACGCCAATGAGCACATCAACCAGAATGGACAGTGATCAAAATGGTAAAAAGGTAGATCAAAAGAACTATAGAGGCATGATAGGGTCATTACTTTACTTAACAGCAAGTAGACCAGACATTTTATTTAGTGTATGCATGTGTGCTAGATATCAAGCAGACCCTAGAGAGTCTCATTTAATTTCTGTGAAAAGAATATTTAGGTATTTAGCTAGAACTCATGATTTAGGTCTTTGGTATCCAAAATCTTGTGAAATAAAATTAGTAGGATATTCTGATGCTGATTATGCTGGATGCAAAGTAGATAGAAGAGCACCAGTGGTTGTTGTCAGTTTCTTGCAGGATGTCTGATATCTTGGTCCTCCAAGAAACAAAATTCAGTAGCTCTATCAACAGCTGAGGCAGAATATGTTGCTGCTGGAAGTTGTTGTACACAACTCCTATGGATAAAGCAACAACTTGAGGATTTCGGCATTCATATCAAGTCAATTCCACTACTGTGTGATAATACAAGTGCCATCAACCTCACCAAGAATCCAGTGCAACACTCAAGGACTAAACATATTGAGGTTAGATATCACTTCATTCGAGATCATGTAGCTAGTGGTAACTTAGAAATTTCTTTTATAGATACAAATGGTCAACTAGCAGATATCTTCACAAAAGCCCTACCTGAAGAGAGATTTACATCTCTTAGAAGGGAATTAGGGATGTGCAATTTGTGAAAAGATTTCTGTATTTAAATTGGCATATAAATTTTTCAGATTAAATAAAAATTTCTCTCCTTCCCTGACTTTAAGCAAAACTCAGTTTATTTACTCTTCTTTGACCGCTGTTGTGTTAAAAGCAGTTTGACTCGTCGAACCCTTTTGTCGCTTTCTGCCGTTACTGCCTTTTGGCGCTTCCTGTTTTCGATAAAGTAATTTTAATTAGTCAAATCGTTCTGGGAACGACTCATCTTCCACCTTTACCCTTTTCTCTTTTATCTGTTCGTCCAAAGCCGATGCCCTAACGATTCCGACATTGACTCTCTTCAAGATTTGAAGCTTTCTCTTCTTCCCGCGAAGAATCCCTCGAGGGCTTCCATCTCTTCCATCATCTCCCTTCTCTAGAACCGTTTTCTTCTCTCTACCCATGGCCGCTCCGATGATCTCCGGAAGTGTAGGGGGCTACAGTGCTGAGTTTTTGTCCCCGAAGGAGCAGGAAAGGTTTACCTTCGTCAAGACGAAGATTTGCGGAAACAAGGCAGTGGATGTTCAGAATCTAGAGAAGAATGGCATGAGCAGTTTAGTAGAAGCTTTGAGAAGGATGCAGTGGATGGATGTTGCCACTTTCACCGAGGTAAGCTATCCCGACCTGGTGAAAGCCTTTTTCGTTTGTCTGAAGTCAGAGGCGGATGGGTCCCTTGGCTCCTCTGTTAAGGTAGACCATGAACTCCTGCACACGTTGTTTGGAGTGAAGACATCTGGACATAGTGGGGTTCACACCGTGAACGATGAAGCAAAGGGTCTTGGCATTATAGGTCCAGGTTTCAGGCTAAAAGACAGAAAATTAGATATCAATCAAATGTCTGCATTCAACCGTCTACTCCATTTCATTATCTGCCAAATTGTGGTTCCCCGGAGTGCTACTTTCTCATCTTGCACTAGGGCAGATTCGGATATGATGTTCTGGGTAATCCAGAATAAGGAGATTAACTTGGCCGCAGTCATGTTGGAGAGAATGAAGTTGCTAGTGCTCAAATCTGGGATACAAAGAGCAAAATGAATGTATCCTTGCCCTACGCTCATCTCCTAACCAAGATTTTCAAGCATTTTGGAGTTGATTTATCTGGAGCTGTTGTGGAAAAGATGGGCCAGTCTATAAGGTCCAGGAACCTAAGAAAAGTGGTTTTTCAGTGCAGAATGGGATATGGACCAAGACCTCTGTGGCAGAGGGAGAGGCCATCATCGGAGTTGTCCCAGAGATTCAAGAAGAAGCAGCAGATCCTCCAGCAGTTTTAGAGGTAAGATCAGCAGCAGCAGCACCCTCAGTGGAACTCCAAGCAGAGATTCAGGATCACCCATTATAGAAGTTGAATCTCATCCTCCAGAAGTTCAAATGGAAGAAGCTGTAGCAGGTGTGGCAGATCCTTTGCCCACCTCAATAGTTGCCTCTATTTTAAGAGATGTTTTGGACTCTCTTCCCTCCACCTCAGTTACTTCAGAAACAGGTGGACCTGATGAAGAAGAAACTATGGCACCAGGCCATACAGAAAATTTGTCTGAATCAGTTGTCAATGTTGAGGTGCAAGCAGCTACTCAACAAGAAGTGATTTTGGAAGATGTTCCCAGCCAAGGGGAACGACATGCTAGTGAATCAAAATTGTCAGAATCCGTGGCAGAAGGCCACTCTGAGAAAATTGTTTTGGAGGAAGCTCCTGCCCAGGGGGAGCTAGAAAATGTTGATCTCCATGCTCCTATTCAGGGGGAGCAAACTGGCAATAAGGAACCATTGATAGAGAATGCTCCTGAGACAGATGCACCATCTCAGGAAAATCCTCCTCCTGCCAGCGCTCCTGTAAGTGAAGAACCAAGTGCAAGCCATGTACATATTGAGGAGCCTGTCACTCAGCAGAGCAAACAAAAGAGAGTGGTTCACAGAAGGCCAAGAAAGAGCCACAGAAAAGTAAATCTGAAGCCAGTTATGGAATTGTTGAAGGCTCAAGGAGATATTTTATCATCAGTTCAGACCAGTGTGCAAGGCATTCTGACCAGTCAAGCTTCAACCACCTCTGAGCTATCTTCAGTCCGAAATGCTATGAAGTGGTTCAACAAGGAAATGTCTGATATGAAGTCCATGATTGCAATTCTTTCAAGGTCAAGTGGTTTTTCTCCTGCAGCTACTCAGAGCAGATCAGCAGCTGTTCCTCGGCCACCAGGGCCTCCAGCTCAAGAGTCTCGGCCAGCAGGGCCTTCAGCTCAAGCATCAGGGCCACCAGGGCCATCAGTGCCAGCATCAGGGCCATCTGGGCCGTCTGCAGTTGTCAGAGAGGGTCATGCAAAAGGGAAAGAGCCCATTGAAGCTACCAAGGCCCCTGACACTTCTACTCTTGCAACTCCAACCCTCTCCTCACCTTCATCTCCTTCTACAGCCCCTCCAGCACCACCAACTCTCAAACACCCTATGCCTCGCACCCAACCTTCTTCCTCTCTCATTTCATCTCAACCTTCTTTCTCTCCCACTCCTTCTCACACCTCAGCTCCATCATCATTCTCACCTTCTTCACCTCTCACTCAAACCACTCCAGTTCACCCGTCTACATCCTTCAATCCCAAACACCTCTTCTATCCTCCTACTCCTCCTTCCTCTGTCACCTTCTTCCGGAAAAACCTCCACTTCTTGGTGTCTTTGACACTAATATTCCGGATGATTTTGAAGAAATACCCTCATCACCATTCTCTCCACTGCCACTCATATCCACAGGACTGATCCTCCCAGTCCTGCCAAGAAAAAGAGGAAACATTCATCCTCTGTCAGCATCCCCTCCTCACCATTATTTCCTCCTCTTTGGTACTCTCTTACCCTCGAACCTCAGAGAAGACCTATCTATAGGGAATACCTTCAAAAATCCTTTCCACCGTCTATGGTATTCCTTTCCTCAACCTCTCTGAGCATCTAAACACTGTTCTTCCTTTTACCCAGCTGTCCCACCCTCAAAAATCCAAAATCTTTGAGGGCACTGAGTTCAAGACTGAAGATCAGTGGGCCAATGTCAAGGGCAACAAAGCTCAGTACACCAAATACTTGACTGCCAGGGCAGAATCCCTTACCCATAGAGCTCACCCACTCACTCTTTCTGAGTGGTTTACTCTTCAGCATAAAAACTCTTGGGGACCTTTCATTTTGAAAGAGATTAGAATTGCCAAGAACTTCCAGCTGTACAGTGATTTCTGCTACTTGAACAAGCTGCCGAAGTCCAGTTTTACCAGTTTCATTCCACCATTATGATGCTGAGATCCGAACATCCAGTTAATCTTCCCCTCAAGGTAGATTTTGCAAGTTTCAAAGTCGACTCTCCAGTTCTTCTGCCGAAGCTACACTCCTTAGTGTTTGACTCAGATGCCGGCTCCCATGCTCTGGATATGTTTGCTAGGCAGATGGGCCGCATGTCAGCCAAGCAGGGCAGATTGCCTTCCTTTTTGCGGTTCATTTTCAGAGAATACCACTCTGGCCGCATATCGTCTCAGACCTTGGCTCCACTCTTTCTGAGTGTGAAAGGCTTTCTCCCACCGAATGGGAAAAGCTCTATATTGCATCCCATCTTCACTTGGAAGCTATCAACAGTGCCCTAGTCAGGCAAGGCAAGCCTATTCTATCAGCAGAAACTTTCTTGGATCTCAACTCTATTACTCCCATTCAAGAGATCTATGTTCAGTGGGCAGCCAGATATACTGCCTTCTATGCTCTGAAGCAGGATCTTCTTGATCAGAAGATTTTCTATCCAATCTCTCTGGATAGATTTCTCCATCGTGCCAGCTTTGGAAAGAGCACCTACTTCAGATACATACTGCACGGAGATCAGTATGGAGAATTCCTGGAGAAGCAGCGGCAGCTCTACATTCATAGGACTATTCCATCCATGGGTCCTGCTTTTACAGTTGCTTCTGGTGTTTTCCAACAGATTTTTGAAGACATGGAGGTCAAGGCATGGACTGTTATTTCCCAGCATGCCTCCCTTTTGTCTCCTTTGTATTATCTTCCTCCTACTTAATACAAAGCTTTCTCTCTTCTTTGTCTCATAGACTATCTTTTTGCTTATTGACAAAAAGGGGGAGAAAACTAATGCAACTCTGAAAAACATGTTGTTTTCTTTATGTTGTTTAGTATATTTTGTCATCATCAAAAATGGGGAGATTGATTACCAAACCTTCTCCATATAAATTAATTCACTTATTTATATATTAATTTTGATGATTAACAAAACATTACTAATGAATTATTTGAGCCTTGAGGACAGGAAATAAAAGTAAAAGAAAGTTCAAGATAATCAGGTAAGACTCTCAATTCATAATTTTTCCCAAGTCATTGCATCGACTTCTTCATACTTCATATCGACTTCTATTGATAATCAGAACAATTCCTTTATAAGTTCATATCGATCTCAATAGTCATCATAACGATTTCATAAGTATTATGATCGATTTCCTTTCTGATCGAAAAGTCGTGATGTTTGAAACAAATCGATACCGTAACGATTTCTTAAAGATCTCATAACGATTCTATGACATCGCAACGATTTCTTGGGAAAGCGCAACGACTTGACCATCGTAACGATTCTATAAGACATCGCAACGATTTCTTTTGAAAGCGTAACGACTTGTCTGTCGTAACGATTTCTTCAGTACTGTAACGATTTCTTTTGAACTCGTAACGACTTGTCTATCGTAACGATTTCTTCAGTACTCGTAACGATTTCTTTGGATGTCGTAACGACTTGTCTGTCGTAACGATTTCTTAAGTTCTCGTAACGATTTCTTTAGAACTCACAACGACTTTCTAGCCGTAACGATTTCTTAAGTTCTCGTAACGATTTCTTTGGAATTCACAACGATTTTCTAGCCGTAACGATTTCTTTAGTTCTCGTAATGATTTCTTTAGAATTCACAACGACTTTCTAGCCGTAACGATTTCTTAAGTTCTCGTAACGATTTCTTTAGGAACTCATAACGACTTTCTAGCCGTAACGACTTCTTTAGTTCTCGTAACGATTTCTTTAGAACTCACAACGACTTTCTAGTCGTAACGATTTCTTTAGTTTTCGTAACGATTTCTTTAGACCTCGTAACGATTTGCTTGTCGAAACGATTTCTTTAGAACTCAGAACGATTTGCTTGGTGCAACGATTTGTTAAGAGTTTCATATCGATTTCTTTGATGATTATAACGACTTGCTTATCAGTAACGATTTGGTAAGTAATCACATCGATTCCTTTGATGCTTATAACGATTCGATTCGTGTAACGATTTCATAAGTCATAAAGGCATCAGGCTTGTTCATATCGATTTCATTGTTATATCAGTATAATACTCTTTAATATACGTTGAATAGTCAAAGTCGTATCTCGTCTGTTTGACTGCTACGCATTCAATGCTCTCTGAACGTATCTCTCATGCATGCAGACAATATCTTCCACTTTTATGCTACTCTGTCTACGTCTTTTTTAGACAGAAAGGAGCTTTGCTATATATTGCAATATCTGTTCCAACTGCAACTAACAATCGACGACAGTCCTAGCTGTCCTCTATTTATTGTTGATATGCTCGCAGATATCTGACAAGACTTATCTGTACAACGTTGGACACAAGATACAAGATATTAAAATGTTTCTGTGGCGTGTACTAAAGGATAAAAGACTGAAGATCAGAAGCTTCCTTGCAGACCTGTCTAACGTACACCAGGATGAGAGACAACGGATCTTTAACGTTCAAATTTCAAGAAGAAGCTTAAATACAAGACTCAAGACTAAGAAGGACAAGACTTTTGAAGATTATTATTCTAAAGAAAGCATCGCCAATCCTTCAAGTCTTCTGTGATTCAAACTAGAGCGAAGCACTCTATTCCAATCCATCTTTAGCTCTCAGTGTTCAAGAAGAAATTCCTGTGAGAGCAAGTGTAGTCTTTGGGAGAAACCAGTGTTAAAATTCCTTCTCTCTCGAGGCTTGTTTGCTTCAGATTGTAGCTGTTTGAGCTAGTTCCTGAAGCTTGTTCTTATACTTCCTTTTATTAGTTGTGTTCCCTTCTGGGTGAAGGAAGACCTGGTGGTATCCAGGGTGGTTGTTTTCCCTTCAGGTTGAAGGAAGACCAGTTGAGGCTGGGTGTAAGGATCTGTGAGGGGGATAGTACCCTTGATAGTGAAATCCTGAGGTATTGCTTAGGGACTGGACGTAGGTCTCCTGTGGAGAGGAGTTCCGAACCAGGATAAAAAATCCTTGTGTCTTGTGGTTGTGTTTTGTGTGTTTGCTGTCTCATTTCCTCTAACTCTAACCTTTGTTTAAGTTGTTGTGTAATCCTTTTAGTGAACAGGCATTAATCAAAGATCAATTTTTAATAACCCATTCACCCCCCCCTCTGGGCTAGCTAGCTGGGCAACAGATGGTACACACAATATTTTGTTTGGTCCGCTGCCATGTTCCAATTTGGTTTTTCGGGAGGGAGCCTAAGAGCATTTAGAGACATAAGGGCCACAAAGATGTCGGCCAGGGTTTCAGGAAGAGGAGGGTACTAAGCTCTTTTGGGCCTATTGGGCTTTCAGGGAGCATAGCCATTTTGGGGCGGAGGGACCTGGTTGTATTGACGCTGGTCTTACTGGGGGTTTTGGCCCTAAGGAGGCGGCTGCCTATTGTTCCATGGTTGCTGGGGTTGTTGATTAAAGGGTGCCCTACCTACCAGGCCTTGGGGGTTGTTCACTGCACTTACCTGCTCATTGGTTTGGATTCCCTCAGTGACAGGTCCCTGGGGCTTCTTGGCATAGCGGGATTTAGGGGCCTCAAACATAGAGTGGATGGGAGAATCCTTCAGCTAGGTATGGATGAAACGGATTTGGCTGTACAACTGGTGCATGGAGGTGATGTCATTCATAGCTAGGATGGCACGGTAGGTGGGTGTGGCATTGGAAATCAACAATTTAACTTTCTCTTCCTCCGGCATGGGGCATCGGACCTTAGCAGCCAGGGCGCACCACCTGTCAGCGTAGACAGCAAATTCCTCATCAGGCTTCATTTTCTCGGCCACTAGATCAACAAAAGAATACTCGGGTCCGACCCAATCTTGAAACTGCTGTAAGAACCTTTCTTGAACAATGAGAAAATCTTCGGCCTCCTCAGGGGCCAAAGAGTAGAACCACTCGAGGGCCGCTCCATCCAATGACTTCCGAAACAAGTACACCATGAGATGGCGATCGTACTTGTGCGGTGCAGACTCATACACAAAATCTTTCAAATGTACATAAGGGTCTCCTACCCCAGAATAACGTCGGTACACAGGAAGTTCTGACTGAGGTGGGACCCGGAGGTATTGAAAAGATGGAAGGGGAATGTCTACGGCTTTCTGCGAGTCTAATTGTCTCCTAAGGTCATGGAGCTCCCTCTTCATGGTCGTCCACTCCGCAAGGAAGTCAGAGGGAGACGTGGCATGGTGAGTAGGGACGAGGGAGCGGGGTTGCTCTAAGGAGTAAGACCTCTCACGGGGAAGGGGAACAGGTTCAGCCCTATAGAATGAGGAGACTGGAGGGGCTCTAGGCCGAACATCCTGTGTCGGGACATAGCTGGGCTCAGAGAAGTGAATAGCCCGCGGACGGAGGGGTGTAGGATCTGCCACCATGGAGGGTACGTGTGGTGCTGAAATAACAGGAGCGGAGGAAGCTGCTTGATGGGCAAAACTGTGAGTGGGAGGAGATAAGGGTCGCTTGCCTTTGGCAGCGGCCAGAAATTCACGGACTTGGTCCGGACTCAGATGAGGGAGAAGTTGACTAAATTGAGAATGTGGGTCCGCCCCAGGAGGAGGAGGGCGGGATTGACCACCGGTGGCAAGAGAGGGCTCGATGTCCCCGGAGAGGACAGCCGCGGAGGGTTGGGCTGCATCCTCTAGAAGCCCAATGGGCAGAGAATCATTGGCAAGGACGCGAAAATGGTCCATGCCGTATAAGGGATTATGATACAAAACAATGGTTTGAGGGGACTGACTCGATCTACCTAGACAATGATGCATGCACCACCCCTAAGCAATTAGGGGGGATGACACTCTCCAAACAAATCCTAGACCCTATCACAAATAAAGAAGGGGCTGTGAGATAAGAAGGGATGCACCGAATAAGCACTAAAGTTATCATGATTAACGTCTAAACTTTAGAATTTGCACTTAACCTTTAAATGGATTGATTAATGGAATATCACTCGGTCAAGAGGGACTCTAATAGGTACGAACTCAAGTCCTCTGGTGTAACTAAGGGAGACACACAGCTCATACGTGGGGGATGGCTCAAACTAAGGGTACAACGGGTACAACCAGCCCGATGAACTGCAACATGCATATGGTCACGGGGACTTACAGAGGCCCTCGGAAGGCGGCCCTAGTCAGCCCACGAGTGCTCGCAGGTGAGAGAACCCACTCAACCAAGGAGGATGACCTAAACAATATGGATCAGTAGTGTATGCACGGGCCTAAGTACCTAAAATGTATGGAATATCTAACTAATAGAAAAACAGGGTGACTAACAGGCCTCGGATGAAGTCGCGGCGGCCAGATACGCCGCGACCCTATCGCGATTGGAAACCCAGCTGCGATATCAGTAGAATGTCAAAACCTTTAGTCACAAGCAAACAATGAACACACAGACTAACCTAAAGCACAGTACAAGCATGGAATAACCAATATAACACAACAAGGCTCATGGATCACACAGAAATCGGAACATGGATCAAAGCACTGACAAACAATGTGTACCTGAAGACGCACCCTCCCAGCACGGCGCAACAAGATCGCGGCCGTCTAACCCGCTGCGACAGGTTCCGAAAAAACAAACAGTAAAAGAGAAGGAAAATCCGAACCCTAGCAGGATTCTAACAATCAGAAATGCGAACATACATGGCAGAACAACATGGAAGAGGCATGGATGAATCCTCAGAACAGAAATAGGGTGGATGGAAGGGGAGAAGAATGTACCTCTTTTCGCGTCAGGCACTGTCGTCACGACCAGATCGCGGCGACGCGATACACCGTGTTCCCAACAGAAGACAGGAACATCAAAACAACACAAAAAAACATACCTAACAGGGTTCTAAAAAAGCATTTAAACAACAAAACATGGCAGTCAAGCAGGCTAAACTCACGAGGCCAGCACTGAAGGTCCCACCGTGATCGCCAAAAGGTGTAATCACGGGGAATTTGCACCCCCAAAACACGCAAACATGGATTAACGATAGAAGCAAGAAAAAATGGATGTGATCGCCACCTAGATAGTTGCCTACTAATGAGAATGAGAAGGGGCTAACTAAACTAGGAAAAGGAAAGAGGATAGAAGGACTTACTAAATCGTGACGGGGGACCCCGTCATGATGGGCTTAATATCGCATCGCCCGTGTAGGGTGCGTCTCTATTTCACGTCGCCCTAGTCTGTTGCATCCTCTGCAGTGCGGGATAAATGTGAGGGGACCTTCTTCCTGCTCTCTGGCCAGCCAGAGAACAAGAGCTGCTCGTCAGCTTCGCTTGGGTGCCTGCCAAAACAACGAAAACAAGAAAAGAAACCCTGCTAGAATAAACTTAAGTGTAGAATCTATCCTCAAATAAAAAGTAAATTGAGAGCATGGTGGGAACGGACCTGGGGGGTAGTTTTTAAACCCCTTGGGTGATGGAAAATGTGGGAGGAATATGGAAATGCATCCTACCTACTAAAAGAAATAATCATGCATGAAAGAGGAAAGGGAGAGGGAGAGGAAGAAAGAGCCCCAAAGGGGCGACTCCCTGGTGCTATATGACATCCTTAGTTGATGTAGATGCTCCAAGAGTCGCCTCCTCCACCTCCAAGCCTCACAGATGAAGAAAGAGACATGGCTTGGTGAAGAGAGAAGGTGGAAATGAGAGGGAAAGAGAGGGCTGCGGGCTAAGTCCAGCTCAAAGAAAATTTTGGCAGCCCTTCGGGATGAAAATCGGGGCTCCCCTCTTCCTGAAGGAGAGGCCTTGCTTTTATAGAAAAATTAGAGAGAATAATCCCATTTTTTAATGATAATGACCCAAATAAGAGATAAATCCCATTAAATCTCATGGGTGAGAGTCCAAAGGATCCTCCAAAGAGTCCCACAATCCCAAGATGCGCACATGAGGTTGGGGGTTGCTTGAGGATTAAGATAAAGCCATGAGAGGATAAATAGGAGGTGGTTGCGGAGGCCAGCGCATGCGGCTGTTGTTGTGACGGGTCGTAGGGGCGCGACAGGGACTAACGCGACGGCCAGAAGGGGCGCGACAGCAAGGCCACATGCATGGATATGCATGGGCTATCGCGACGGCCATAGGGGGTGCGACAAGGATTGACGCGGCGCCACGACTCGTCGCGTCAAGGAAAATCGATTATTCTTGAATTATTGGCCAATCAAATGGGAGAATAATGGGCATTTAAGGCTCATGGACCCTTTTAAGAGATAATGGATGGGATATCATGAAAATCGGGCTGTTAATGGGCTCAAAGCGAGGCTAATGATGGGTTAAATGTGAGTGACCAACTTGGGGCTCACTAAGATAACAAGAAATGTGGTTCGACTTGTAGGCCAGAATCAGGTCTCTACAATGAGGATATTTAAAAATTTTGTACATAGTGTTAATTATTGAAATTTCTGCATTATTGAGAGAAGCATGATTTATATATGTTAATCCTGAATAATTAGATTCATTGCATGTTAGGGTTTTAGAAATTTTATATGACTATATGATGATTGTTTTCCTATGTTTGAGCATTTAATCACGACTGTTCGGATGTAAATCATGTATAAATGAAATTCTTGATAAATAGGCCTAAAATCTATCTTAATTAGTAAAATTATATTTACTGTTCAGAAAAATCTAGAAAATGGAGCATGTGATATGTTTACTGTTTGAAATCTATTATAAAAACTTCATACTATTTTAATAACAGTAGGTATTGTTATGGTTTTAAATGAGAAAATGACCATATTGAGCATGTTAGGTTTAATTATGTGTAAATCAAGGGTTAACAGCATGTTAATATTCTGTTTTGAGTTGTTTATCATTGTTAAACAGTAAGAGTGTATTCTGTAAACTGAAATGTAAATATTATGCAAAGTGCATGCAAAAAGGGATTAAAGTGCGTATATTAGTATGAGTTTTTTTTTTTTAAAGGTCCTCAGGGTCAGCGACCAGGAGAGTGCACCCTATTCCCAGGAATAGAATGAACCCACTCCACCAGTGCGATCACCTGGGCCTAGGATATAAATAAAAAGAAAGGAGACCTTACAGAAGGAACAAGAGGGGGGGGGGGGGGGGGGGCGACCCCTTAATGAACAATTCTAATGGAGGGCACCCCTGACCGGTCCAAAGTTAGGGGCCCTTTACAAGTATGAGGTAAAGAGGAAGCAGAAAAGAAAGTAACATTTGATGCAGAGTCGCATGCAAAGTTGGCCAAAGCGTCTGCAAGTTGATTGGCCTGCCTGTAAGTATGACTGAAAGTGATGTTATAGCGATGCAGAAAAGAGAGCGCCTCCCTCCACCAGTGCAAGCACTCCCACGATGGGCACTTCTTGCTATTAAGAGAGGCAATGAGAGTGGCCGAATCAGATCTGATTTCTGAGATAAGCATCCCCTGCTGAGAAGCCAACCGGATGCCATCACAGAAAGCTCGGACTTCAGCAACCAAGCTCGAACTGAAACCATAGAAATTGGCAAAAGCGATCAACAAAGTACCATTATTATTCCTAACACAGCCGCCGCCTCCACAAAGACCAGGATTTCCTTTGTGACGAAGTATGATAATGTGCTTAATGTAAAATTGGGCCGAGATTGACACTGCTACCATAGAGGTCTGAGAGCTGTACTATAGAAAAGTCCCTATGGAAGGCTCAACATTGTGAAATATATCCTAAGGGCATTAGGATGAAACTCTAGAGGTGGACAAGTACCACTGGATACGGTGGAGAGGGCTTCTCCCGGTCTGCGCAATTACCAAGATTCGGCATTAGATTGCCCAGGTGGCGGGTATGTGTCATGTGATGTGCTATGTGATGTGCTATGTGCTAAGAGATATGTGTTGTATGATATGGGTGCGTGCGTCCTCTAGATGGTAGTTAGGACTATGTGTCACGGCAACTTAAGAGATAAATGTGAATAAAGTGCAAAGTGATATGTGAATGTGACACGTGGTAAGTGCAATTGACGTGATATGTGATAAGTGAAAGTGCAAGAGTAAATGAAGAGGAAAATGTGTAAATTGATGTGTAAGGGAGAGTAAATGATAATGAGAGTATAATTGCATGTGAGAACCAATGTAATAATATATATATATATATATATATATATATATATATATATATATACATATATTCATGTCAAGCATGTGTTAATACCATAAATGCAATATGATTTTATATAGTTTAATAACTTCCATATGGTAGTGCATATGAATATGTGTAAGTAGACATGTAAATTGTGCAATGAGAAAGATGAACATGTGGAATTGGTAAATGAATAAGATAGCATGTGAACAAAGGTAAACCCATATGAATGTGTTTAATTCATGTCAAAACAACAAACAAAAGGTATGTATATGATTGTTAAATGCATGTGAAAATGATTAGAATCTATGCTAGGTATGCTATTTACTTTATGCTTAAAGTATGTATAGTTGCAAAAGGGTTTGAAGGAAATTTAAATCTTACAGCATGATTGAATAAAAGATGTAGAGAGCATGTTATAAGTTTTCTTATGCTTAACTGTTTAAGATATATAAAGCACGTACCATGTTTATCCTTAAGTGCAAATAAATGTCAATGAGAGAGTAAATGCATGTGAAAACAAATATAATAGTGCATATATTCACGTAATGCAGACATTAATGTGATTAATGTTAGTTATGAAAGAATGTCTAAATTCCATGATAGACATGCTATTCACTCAGTATATAGTTCCATGCTTAAATTGCATATAGTTGCCAACCAACTTGAATATGTTTTAAACCTTCAATTCATGTTTCATAAAAGTGATATCATGTGTAATTATGAATTATATACATTAAAACAACAAGCTAAATGAGTAGTTAAATGTGAAAAGAGCAAGAGAAATGGGTTAGATACCATGCTAGGAGTGTCCATTATCTTGTACATAACCTTATGTTTTAAATTGGTAGAGTTGTGCAATGATATGATTAGTATTTGAATCATGTATCCTAGGATCTATTATGTGTAGAAAACACGTATAGCTGTATGTTTATTATCCATGATTTAATATGAGTATGTGCTAGTTAAAACGTGCTTAGGTGGTTTATGCATGGAGTTAATTATAAAGAGCATGTGCCATGTAAATTGTTATGTTTAGAATGATAGCATGTGTTTCCTTATTGTTGGTAGCTTAGTGTGTATGTGATATGTGTAAGGTTGTGATTTTAGATTGCTTGCTGGGTCTTTTAGAATCATACTTGCTTCGGCATACAGGAGAGACAAGAGTTTCCGCACTTGAGGAGGACGTAGCGAGGAGAGACGCCGAGCCCGAGGAGTAGCCATATTGTGGAGCGCTTAGTAATTGTACTTTCCTTTCATAGTTCGAATAAAGTTATTCTTATGGACAATGTTATGGACAATATAGTTCTTTTAAAATTGTAATAATGTGGACTTTGTCATTTCCTTTTTCTATTTAGACTGTGGAATAATATGATAATGATGGAATGAAGTTGACCTATTTCTTTTATTCCCGCTGTACTCAATTATATTCATGTGCATATCAACCTATCGTTTAGTGTTGGGTTATTATCACACTGTGACGGCGATCTTTGTGCCGATGGGGATTGGTATAATCGTACCGATATAAGGAGGGTCGTTACAAAGATTATATCAGAGCCCAAGGTTAAGACTGTACATGAATAAACCACCATCCTCACAATATTGCAAAGTCTTTATAGAAATTTGTCCATATATGTAGAAAGTACTACTAATGAATGGAAGATAGTTAGGATTTACTAACTTAGATTCTAACTAAGTTAACTATTTTGCAGTCTATGGCGGGATGTAGTAGACGTAGTGCTCAGTCTAGGAGGTATGAGCAGAATCGCAAAATAAAGAAATTAGTGAGGGGACTCAACCCATCCTTGAGAACTAGACTTTTAGAGTTTGACCCTCACACTTTGGAAGAAGCTCTCAGTGTAGCAAGCAAGAAAGAGAGTAGGGTGGAACCATGACAGGAAGAGAAGGAAGTTCAGAAGGAGGGGTTACCTGAACCATTCCAGCGGCAAAATAGGAAGATGAAGAAACTCATGGATGGTCAGCAATCTAGGCAGCGAGAAACCCGAGTGTATGCACTGTGGAAAGCGTTATGGCGGAAATGTGTGTTGGTTAAAAGAAGGAAGGTGTCTCAAATGTGGCAGTAAGGACCATTGGATCAGAGAGTGTCTGGACCTGAAGATGAAGTTCATTCCCTGGAGTGTTCCAGCAATAACAAAGAAGCAAACAACAGAAGTACAAGCACCGGCTAAGGAAAATGTGTTAGCTAGAGATGGCATTGTCGACATCCCCAGAGGTACTCGATCCGATCTTCGAGGACGAAGATCTTTTTCAAGGGGGGGGGGGGGGGGGGGGGAGAGTGTAAGACCCCGTAAATTTTGTTCATTTTATTTTGTGCATGTGATATTTACCTGTTGTGTATATGGTGCGTATATTAAATTTATGCATACTATAATTATTTAATTACTCATGTGCGTACGTAAGTATATATATATGTTTTCTACGAATATAGCTAATTAGCTAATTTTTGTACATGATGTATTTATTCAAATATTATGCATGTTGTATTTAAGTAATAATGTGCATATGATAGGTAAGTATTGCTATATATATATATATATATCTTGTAAGTGCACGTAAGATTATTTTGTACATGTATATATTTAAATTTGCAAGCATTATCTAACTATCGATGTACATGTTATACTTATTTAAAACTATGCATGTTGTATGTAATTATGCTTTGTACACGTATATATGTATATGTTTTACTTTGTGTATATGATATCTACTTATTTCAGTAACCATTAAACTGTTTGGGATGTGACTATGTATTAGTTTTGATGTATGCCTTTGCTCTGGCCGAAATCCCAGTTGGCGGCAACATGCCTGCCGCTGACCTGGCCAGAGGAGTTGGCGTCCAGATCGATGGATGTCAACCCTCTGTGGGCGGCACCATGGGTGGACGCCAACCACCTGTTGGCGGCACCAGATGTGGACGCCAAGTTTATTGCTTGCTGACGGTTCAGATTTGGTAACGCTCGCGTTTCTCCCGGTTCCAGTTTAGGAAACCCATCCCTCACTATAGGAGACCTACCCTAGTGCGTACCCAACTTGCCCAGCCCTATAAAAACACCCTTTTCTGGCCGCGCCAAGTCTTTTGGTTCATTGGAGAAGCTAGGGTTTCCTGTAGTGAAAAGCTGATATTTGAAGAGCTGAATCCGGCGACTGGAGGGGTTTTCTAGAGATCTACACCGACTGGAGGATAGTCCATACATCAAGGAAGAATCTCCAACTCCGAGGATCAACCTACATCAACGAAAGAACCGGATCTGAAGAGGTTTTGAGCACCTTCTTGGCTAGGCCGAGGAGGGCTTCTCCGACAAGATTCGATCCTTGTGGATTTGTTTTGAGGCAATTAACCTATGGATGTCAACCCTAAACATGTCCCTTAGGTCCTAGTATTTTTTCCAGATTTTCCTCGAGTCCTGGAACCACAAAAATTCCCCTTGCATGTGCGTGCTGTCTACATGGTCTGCTGACAGGAGATTTGTGGCCACATCCTGTGCCACCAAGAGCCTGTGTTGGCGGCAGGATACTGTGCCGTTGACATAGTTGGCGGCACACATTGTGCTGCCAAATTCCTTAGGGTTTTGAAAACTACTATTTGATCTCTTTAAGGTGTTTATGTGACTTCTGGGTATGTGTGCATGCTGTAAATTTTATGTGTGGTCAAATGTGATCAGTAGGTCATGACATGAGGATATTTCGAATTTCTGTACATAGTGTTAATTATTGAAATTTCTGCATTACTGAGAGAAGCATGATTTATCAATGTTAATCCTGAATAATTAAATTCGTTGCATGTTAGCGTTTTAGAAATTTTATATGACCATATGATGATTGTTTTCCTGTGTTTGAGATGTTAATCATGACTGTTCGGATGTAAATCATGTATAAATGAAATTCTTGATAAATAGACCTGAAATCTATCTTAATTAGTAAAATTATATTTACTGTTCAGAAAAATCTAGAAAATGGAGCATGTGATATGTTTACTGTTTGAAATCTATTATACAAAACTTCATGCTGTTTTAATAATAGTAGGTACTGTTATGGTTTTAAATGAGAAAATGACAATATTGAGCATGTTAGGTTTAATTATGTGTAAATCAAGGGTTAACAACATGTTAATATTTTGTTTTGAGTTGTTTATCACTGTTAAACAGTAAGAATGAATTCTGTAAACTGAAATGTAAATATTATGCAAAGTGCATGTGAAAAGGGATTAAAGTGCATATATAAGTATGAGTAAAATGTGTCGAAGTATGATAATGTGCTTAATGTAAAATTGGGCCGAGATTGACACTGCTACCATAGAGGTTTGAGAGTTGTACCATAGAAAAGTTCCTATGGAAGGCTCAACGTTGTGAAATATATCCTAAGGGCATTAGGATGAAACTGTAGAGGTGGACAAGTACCATTGGATACGGTGGACAGGGCTTCTCCGGTCTGCACAGTTACCAAGATTCGCCACTAGATTGCCCAGGTGGCGGGTATGTGTCATGTGATGTGCTATGTGCTAAGAGATATGTGCTATATGATATGGGTACGTGCGTCTTCTAGATGGTAGTTAGGACTGTGTCACGGCAACTTAAAGGATAAATGTGAATAAAGTGCAAAGTGATATATGAATGTAGCACGTGGTAAGTGCAATTCATGTGATATGTGATAAGTGAAAGTGCAAGAGTAAATGAAGAGGAAAATGTGTAAATTGATGTGTACGGGAGAGTAAATGATAATGAGAGAATAATTGCATGTGAGAACCAATGTAATAATATATATATATATTCATGTCAAGCATGTGTTAATACCATAAATGTAATATCATGTTATATAGTTTAATAACTTCCATGTGGTAGTGTATATGAATATGTGTAAGTAGACATGTAAATTGTGCAATGAGAAAGATGAACATGTGGAATTACTAAATGAATAAGATAGCATGTGAACAAAGGTAAACCCATATGAATGTGTTTAATTCATGTCAAAACAACAAACAAAAGGTATGTATATGATTGTTAAATGCATGTGAAAATGATTAGAATCCATGCTAGGTATGCTATTTACTTTATGCTTAAAGTATGTATAGTTGCAAAAGGGTTTGAAGGAAATTTAAATATTACAACATGATTGAATAAAAGATGTAGAGAGCATGTTATAAGTTTTCTTATACTTAGTTGTTTAAGATATATAAAGCAAGTACCATGTTTATTCTTAAGTGCAAATAAATGTCAATGAGAGAGTAAATGCATGTGAAAACAAAGATAAGAGTGCATATGTTCATGTAATGCATACGTTAATGTGATTAATGTTAATTATGAAAGAATGTCTAAATTCCATGATAGACATGCTATTCACTCAGTACATAGTTCCATGCTTAAATTGCATATAGTTGCCAACCAACTTGAATATGTTTTAAACCTTCAATTAATGTTTCATAAAAGTGATATCATGTGTAATTATGAATTATATACATTAAAACAGCAAGCTAAATGAGTAGTTAAATGTGAAAAGAGCAAGCGAAATGGGTTAGATACCATGCTAGGAGTGTCCATTATCTTGTACATAACCTTATGTTTTAAATTGGTAGAATTGTACAGTGATATGATTAGTATATGAATCATATATCCTAGGATCTATTATGTATAGAAAACACGTATAGGTGTATGTTTATTATCTATGATTTATAATGAGCATGTGCTAGTTAAAACGTGCTTAGGTGGTTTATGCATGGAGTTAATTATAAAAAGTATGTGCCATGTAAATTGTTATGGTTAGAAAGATAGCATGTGTTTCCTTATTGTTGGTAGCTTAGTGTGTATGTGATATGTGTAAGGTTGAGATTTTAGATTTCTTGCTGGGTCTTTTAGACTCATACTTGCTTCGGCGTACAGGAGAGTCAGGAGTTTCCGCACTTGAGGAGGACGTAGCGAGGAGAGATGTTGAGCCCGAGGAGTAGCCATATTGTGAAGTGCTTAATAGTTGTACTTTCCTTTCATAGTTCGAATAAAGTTATTCTTATGGACAATGTTATGGACAATGTAGTTCTTTTAACTTTGTAATAATGTGGACTTTGTCATTTCCTTTTTCTAATTAGACTGTGGAATAATATGATGATGATGGAATGAAGTTGAGCTATTTATTTTATTCCCGTTGTACTCAATTATATTCATGTACATATCAACCTATCGTTTAGTGTTGGGTTATTATCCCACTGTGACGGTGCTCTTTGTACCGATGGAGATTGGCATAATCGTACCAATATAAGGAGAGTCGTTATAGCTACCATCATAGAGGTTGGGCATGCCAATGTGCCACCACCTCCTGAGGTCAAACGGGCCTCCAGGCTTCCACCTCTCAAGTAACTACATGGGTCAAACATGTGTTGGGCTGCCCCCCCCCAAAGGTCAAGCAGGCCTATGTGCCACCACATCTCGAGGTTAAACATGCCTATGGGCTGCCACATCCTAAGCAACTATCGGGGTCAGACGTGCACTTAGCTGCCACAAATAAAGGTTGGGTTTGCCCATGTGCCACCACCTCCCAATTTTGAACATACAGACTTGCTGCCACATCTCAAGCAATTACCGGGATTGGACTTGCACATAGTTACCACACTAGAGGTTGGGCTTGTCCATGTGCCACCACCTTCCGAGGTCGGACATGTTGATGGGTTGCCACCCCTCAAGCAACCACCAAAGTTGGACATGCACTGAGCTTACACCGCAGAGGTCAGACGTGCCCATGGGTTACCACCTCTGGAGATTGGAAGTGCCTATGGGCTACGCCCTCTCAAGCAAACTACCAGGGTTGGAAGTGCGCCGAGCTACCACCCTAGAGGTTGGGTGTGACTATGTGTCACCACCTCTCGAGGCTGGATGTGCTTGCATGCAGCCACCTTTGAAGCAAACCACCGAGGTCGGACTGACCTCCATGCTGTCACCACTCAAGGTTAGGTGTGCCAATGAGCTTCCACCTCTCAAGCAATCAACTTGGGTCAGATGGACTCCCATGCTACCACCTCTTAAGGTTGGACATGCCAATTAGCTACCACCTCTCAAGCAATCAACCGAGGTTAAACAAATCCCATGCCACCATCTCCCAAGCTAAAAATGTGTTCCCAACAACCTCATTGGCATTGTAGTGGTCTACTCGTACCAAGGCATGCAATTCCCCATCTAGGAAAAAAGGGAACTTACTCTGAACTCAGTAGTCGATCTCAAGACCCAACTCAAAAGTGGGGGGCCAATGATGGGTACCTATGGTTGGCCATCCTTGATCTAATTGAGGCCCATTGCCTCCCCGACATAGAATACAAGCCCCATGGTCGATAGGCCTTGACCTGATTGAAGCCCTTGGCTTTGGAAGCTTGGCCCCAAAGAAGCATAGATGTCAAACATGTTGGTCGACCATGGCCTGCACATGACCTAGCGTAAGGTGACGCAGCCCATATGCATGTCAGAGCATGACTTATGCGCTCTGCATGCTTGTCTGTGTATGACCAAGATAGGGCTATGGCATCATGCAAGCAATCTAGGGACTAGCCGGCACCACCTCGACTTCCGCAATAGAGGCAACAACATTGCAATTCCTAGTTGACCTTGCATATAAAATGGGGACATCTCTCAAGTCTCTCTCCAGCTTTCCACAGCAGTAACCATGGCCCACCACATGATCATCTTTAGTGTGATGCTCATCAGAACTGGTAGATTACCACCGCTTTGAGTAGCCTCAACCTTGGCTACTAGTGTGGGCGTAAGCACCATGTAGTTCCCGAACTCCACCAACCTCAAGAGCACCACCTCTGCCATCACTAGCTGGTGGGTCATTTGCAACATTACCCAGAAGAGGGGATGTAACCCTTGTTGTTCTGCCTCCTTCTCTACCTTCTACAACATACTGGTAATGCCCTACAAGGCCTGTGCCTGTGGGTTCCCTGAGAACACCATCTTGAGCACCTGTGATGCCACCACGCCAGCCCTCCTACTGCCTTTCGAGGCCCTCCTCATGTCATTCTCCAACAATGTCGCCTTCATTTACAAGCTCGATGATGATGAGGTCTAGTTCCCGATGGGCAAGGAGACCATCGAGGATGATGTCGCCATGCCATTTTGGCATCCAGAGCCCAGGCTCTCCCTATCACCTTCGGCAAGAAGGGCTGCAAGTAGTGGGAAAGCAGTGATCGCATGCCTTCCACTCACTTCACCCTATAAAGTAGTGAGACAATCATATGTAAAGCGAAGATGGGTGAGACCTCCAAGCTTTGTTTATTAGTGTCTATCTCTCCCTTTCTGACACCATCTCTCAACTCTTCTTACTTCTCTCATCTTAGGCATTGAAGGGTGGACCCGGGAGTGCCACCATGGGATTGACCTCCTTGCAAGGTCTCCTCGGCATTAGCTCAACAACAACAAGCTCACTTCCTCTCCTCCAACCTCACCTCAAGCATTTTGCCTTGGGTCCATGGAGTGGGCCCGATTAGTCTTTGCAGACTGATCTTATCAGCATCCCTTATGCCATTTATTCTCCAAGATGTATGTGATGTTTCACTAGCAAAAGTATTATATGTCTTCATTTTTTTTCTTTGGTAGTTTCAACTAGACAAATATCTTGACATCTTGTCTATTATGGGGAGAACCAAAATTTCTAATTATTTATCTCCCACCAATGTTATCTCTACAAAGTTGCTGGGTCACTGACTATTCTACCTAATTAATATGTTGGGCTTCGTATGACCCGCCCAAGAAGAAACTTTGGACTAACATGACTTATGGTTGGAGCAGTAGTTTTAGCATGTCCAACTATTATGGCATTTAAAGTAGCACTTAGTTCCTACCTGGATCCACCCACCTATGCTTCGAGGGGCGTATATCATTTCTCTAGCATTTGAAGAAGACATGAAGTATTAGCCTAGATATTTTATTTAGAAAATATGGTGTATTTGAAATCGTCGATAATATAAGTGGTTTTTTTACATATATGCCTATAAAATAAAACTATAAAAGAACTAATCCAAAATTTGCATTTACATGTATGTCATGTGTATATATATTGAAGGAGTGGCTTAGTAATTAATTCTCCATGTACTTCAAGATGAGGCTTGAGTGACCTAGTAATTAGTTCTTCATGTACTTCAAGATGAGGTTTGAGTGACCCAATAATTATTTCTTCATGTACTTCAAGACGAGGTTTTTAGTTCAAATCTCATAGAGAATAGATTTATAAAGAATTTCTAAAAGACTATATAAGAGGTCAGTTATCAACCTAAAAAAAGATATCTATTTGTCTATTAGTATCACATATGTCCCAAATTCTTAGGATAAAATTTTATCCAAATACTCATGGGAATTTGTTCCTCTTCATCTCTTGTTTTCTTTTGACAAGTTAAAAGAGCATATTCATTAAGTAAAACCAATTACATAGGATAATTCATGGAAGAAGACTCCCACTCTAAACAAAACAACAGAGAGAATCTGATTAGTTCCACAAAGGCCCACCTAGGGTATAGTAAAGACATTACACCTACAAATAGAGCATACTTGCCTATATCAAGATACAAGATCTAACACTTTCAAACAAAGAACCAACAATGTCGAAGAGATGTCGATAAGCAGACTATCACTGGAGGAGGTTGTATTATCTTTGCGGAACAATCCAAAGAAGGTAACTCACAAGACACACATTCTCATAAAATGTGTTGTAAACCATGAGCTACAACTGAAACTCCACATTCCTAGATCAAGGGGCTTTAGAATACGAACAACCACAACTTGTTACTTCAAAGACTTGACAACACGCGGACACACCGTAGGAGGAGGATCTTGAAACTAGCTAGATTAAAGATCTCTAGTGTAGGAAGACAAACACCGGAGGGGAAACCCACTTACAACAAAAGGGGAGGAATTATACATCCTCAAGCAAATTGGAGAAGCTGACCCTAAGAAATAAGTAAATAAATGATCTAGAATGAGAAAGGCTGACAGAATTTAAAGGTAGATCTAGCGAGGGATGGAGTGTTAGTTATGAGTGCCTTGCAAGCCAATCACATGTGTATGTAATGACATTTGTATATTGTACAATCTCTTTTGGTCAATATAATTATGGCATTTCCTCACCGTATATTAAAATGCATGGTGATGCTTATACTATGATGTCCATGGATCAATGCAATGAGAAGTTGGTTCATGATGAGATCATGATAATGTGACCAATTCTTTTCATGCATTGATCCTAATATTCCTAGTCATAGGTTACTCGACAAGGACATCGAGATAACCGGATATATCGGTGTACTGTATACCTATCTATATGATGGAGGCAACTAGTCTCATAGCTGCGCATGTGGTGATACTAGGGATATAATGCAGGTGCTCATTGGAGAATATGTTCATTAAATAATCCGCTTGCAGGATGCTAAATGGTTGATAATACATAATCGTCAGTCAGTGATCCCGTGGTCTCAGTTGTGTAACTGGTCCTTAGACTTAAGACACCAAATATGTCTTGCTTGAGTGCTCCCTTCTTTGATGCTGAGCTTAGAGGTCTGTAGCTTCTGGTCTAGTATAGTCGATTTTTCGTGGATGGCAGTCGACCTTGCGAAGGCAATTGTGTGTCAAAAAAGGATCATCCACTCTTAGTATCTTGAGAGAAATATCCCACGTGTTCTTACTCTAGCAAACCCTTGGCCAGGGTCAATTGGATTGAGAGATAAGGAGTTCTACGGGAGAATCCAATAAGAGTAAGACTCAGACGAATTCCATGTAGGGCTGACGAGACCATGCCTAATACACAGACTTTCGGATATTAGTCAGATAAGGGACTATAGATACACGGTAACTGAGGGTAGAAAGGTCCAATGGATTAGATCCCCTGGTACCATCTGGAGGCTATAGTGTAGTAGCTTGGTACGTCCATAGCCGATGAGTCCGGTGAGTCATTACGGAGGTAACTACTCACATGAATTGGAAGGAGTTTCGACACATTGGAAGTAGTTCTGATGGGTTATGACTCATGGAGCCAGTCCAGTATTAGGCTTAGAGGGTCACACACAAAAGATAAAATGACGTGGTGAATAGAGGATCGGATAAGGGTTATCTAATTAGCCACATGCAACCTAGACGGTAATTGCACAGATGAGGGAGTTTGTGGTGATTGGAAACAATCACTTATGTCTCCAGGATGTCCTGAACACAAACGTTGTTGTAGTCAGAATGGCTGATCCTGGAGGCAATCACTTATGTCGCCTGGATGTCCTAACCACAAAAGTTGTTGTAGTCAGGATAGTTGATCCTGGCAACATAGTTTGTTGTCGTTAGAGAGTCTGACAACATACGATGTCGTCGTCTATGAAAGTTTGACTTCTGGGTCCGTGTTCCATACCAAGCATGTCCGTACGACGTGCAAGCCACACATGGCTGCCTTCTCTGCCCTCTATATAGATAGAGGCTGTGAGAGAGAGCTACAAGCTAACCTCTCTCCCAGCAAACTCTCTTTCTCTCCACTTTCCACTCTCTTCCCTTGCTCTCTTCCAAGGTGAGAAGAGAAGTTAGGGGTTCAAAAGGGGCCAACCCCTCTTGCCCTTATTGCTGCTGCTGCGACTTGCTCGCCACTACTACTTGGTGCTGTTGGGAGCTATACAGTAGAGGGAGGAGGAGTCGTCACTGCCGACGTCCATCGTGTGGACACCACTAGAGAGGAGTTCATGAGAGCTTCTTCGACCGAAGGGCCGGGTTCGACTCTTCAGGGGTTATACGATCACCCCTAGGTGAGAAAGTCTCCCTCTTATTGTGTTAATGGTTGGTGCCCTAGACATCATCCCGGTCCAATGACAAATTGTTTGGGATTCATTTTGTGTTTGAAATTTATTCCGCTATGCATTTGATGCCTTAATGTGATTCATAACATGGAGTTGGCGAAATAGAGGGACGAGGTTAAGGTGAGCAGTGACCTTGAGGCATGGCGGGGTAAGGAACAACGAAGGCCAACTGAAGGGAAGATAGGGTTGAGGTGATTTGTAATGTGATGGTGTAGTGAACGGAGGGCTAGAAGAGAATGACAGGAGGTGAACTAAATTGGGGGGTGGGGATCAGGGGGAAGGAAGGCAGATGGGAAGGCACTTGAGCAAAGGGACAAGCCAAAGGGGGAAGACGCTATAGTAGAAGAGCACCAGAGGTAGGGAAGCTATGAGACAAATGGGGGAACTAAAATAGCAGAACAAGCCGAAGAGGATGGTACTTTGCCGGGATTTGTAGAAGATAACGAGGGAGATGCACATAAGCGATGAAGAAAAACCTAAAGGAGCAAACTGAAATGAAAGATTAGCATTGAAATGTTGAAAAAATAGGCCAAAGGGAAAACATACACCAAGTTAGGGTTTTGGGCCTGCATCGTAACATGGAGAGGGGGGGTGGGGGAGCCCCTCAGAGGAGACTCCTCTACGATGAAACCTCTGGCAATCACCGGAGAAGAAAGCTCACAAGAAACCTGTACTACAGAGACTGAAGGGGTTAGGTGGGAGCAAGTAGCTGCCCAGAGGTGCAGTAAGGGAACGGAGGTGAGAGCCTTTTCATCTCTTGTTAAGTCTCTAAGGACACTAGCAATTAATGATGAGAAGGATGCATATGTGCATCTAGTTTAAGGATTGTTTGGCACTTTGTTAATTGGGCTTCGTAGTTATTGTGGAAATGGATTCTCTAATCCATTAGATTTAATTTAATTTTATATTTTTTGTATGAGCATGTGTGACCATGAGTATATTGCAAATCCAAATCTCATTCGCATACTGGCTATGGGCCAATGATGGGAAATGGATTCAGAATCATGGAGTGCAGGTGTGCCATCCACATGAGTGACCATGTGTTCTACCTCCGAGAGTCTGAGGACTTTATGTCTATATGTGTGCCGTTAGACTTTGTTAAATGAAAAAGGTTGTCGAGTCGGGACCCAAGACCCATCGTTGCCTAAGCGCAATGGCATTAATTACATCTCCCTTTTGGAAGAGAAAACCCTTGATTAATCACCAAAAAAAGGGCATGATGACCGTGAATAGTAGACATCTGATAAAACATAATATGAATAGTAGATAGCACATGGGATTTACATTGCCCATGTGAGACTTTCCGGGGTGATCAGAACATATAAGTTGGTCAATTGGTTCGTAGGGATTATTTCATATTGTGGAGGAATCAGTCGACTGATATTGTTTGTCGATCGTCCAACTCTCTTAGAGCATTGGCCTTGGAATTTGGGAATTATTCTCAAAATTTTTGGGATCGATTGATCGATCCCTGTTTATCAGTCGACCGATCCTTCCAGGGTGCTGATCTTGTTGTTGCCAAGAATCGGTCTATCAAATTCAGACTTTTGGTTGACTGATTGCCCTTGTTTTGACCATTTTAGGAAACCTTTGATTAACTTTTATCTTCTCGGGGACTTGGCTATTTTTTCCCCTTTACTTATTATTTACTATTATGATTTGATGTTATTTCCCCTTCTTATTTTTTGTTAAGGTTTGCTTCATGGTAATATTTGTCAAGTGTGGTCAGCCACCAAATGTTTTATCAAGCTATTCAATTTGTGCGTTTATGATCCTACTGTCTCCATTATTGATTGTTATAATATGGGTCCTTGGTCTATCCAATGGGGAACCAAAATAGTTCTTTCCTACCAGTTGGTCATGCCGAGGAGGCCAAGCTCGCTGCAGTCATTGTCATTCCATTTTAACAACAATTTTTCATTAAACATACAACATTAATTAAATGGAAAAAAATGGACAGCATTTGGCGGCATCTACCCCTTTCCCTAGGAATTGTTGGGGGATGCAAATGGGTCACCATCCATATACTAAGAAGTAATGGCCTTGAGGATGTGACATGTGCCTAGCAATGCACCCAAAGTGATCCAGACTATGTTTCCCCAAGGACTTGCCTTCAAGAGGGCTCAAGGTGTCTAGATGCCTTGATGGGAACGATGTATGCCATGATGGCCTTGAAATTTAACCCAATGTCTTTAGCTATATGCTGACATATTGATGGGCTTATGGTCCCTTTGTTGGACATACTTAAGATTTGGGCATGAAGGGAACATGAGAGAGAAAATCGGAGGCATAAACACAAGTAATGAACGTATGATCCCAAAGGAAACATGCATGATTGTGAGGAAGACATGAGGCGTATGAAGACTAGGAAGATTCATACATAAAGCTATAATTATATGGGACGACCATAGCTGTCACGCCCCGCCAATTTAGCAGCGGAATAAATCGGGGAGACGTGAGCAAAGTACACCGTAGTGCATAATGTACAAACAGTCAAGTGAATCAGAGCATCAAATGAACATTTTCTTGGAAATAACTCCTCATTTTATTGATAACGAAGACTATTACAACCACTAATTTAGAGCCAATACATAGACTCAAGGACATCATTACATTGGATGGAAATTTATGAAACATATCTAACTAGACTCCTCTATACCTAGGGTACTCTTGTTGATATAATGCCAGGTCGCTCCTCACTTGCGTCCATTTCCTTTGACGTGCGTATCGTCAACATTCGACTTACCTGAAACACATATGACAGATAACGTAGGGTGAGCGATAATGCCCAGTAGGATTTATATCTCATGGTGTGGGCATGGTTTACATGATTAATGTATTAAAGAGCAGAGTCACTAATAATAGAGAGAGCTAACTATAGTCGAGAAAGCAATAAGTTGAGTAGCATGGTTCAAGTAGCACATGAATCAAGTAGAATACAAGGTAACAAGTTAATTGTCTAGTCACGATATAGAACGATAGCAAGTTGATAATAAGTAACACGTCATTGTTAAGTAAATAGCAAGTAACGAGTATAGCAATGAGAGAGCAGTTGGCCATGTAAAACAATAAATACCCCATTGGGCAAATAGTACTTTGATTGATCTTCATCAATCGAAATAGTATAGCACTTGGACTGACGTCATCGATCAAAATAATATAGCACTTTGGTTGTCATTAGACAGCCGAGAGAGAGAGAAGAGAGAGAGAGAGAGAGAAGAGGAGAGAGAGATGAGAGAGAGAGAGAGAGAGGAGAGAGAGAGAGAGAGTATAGAACTTTGTTGTTGATTGTCTTTGATTAATCTAGATAGTATGACACTTGGATGTAATGTCGAACATCCTGATCATTAAACTCCCGTGGGCAAATGGCACTTTCGGGCACTCCTCCCAGAACCAGATCGGGTCCTTTATAATATTGTCTGGCATTAGTCATGTTTGTTGTCTTAGAAAATCAGTCAAATGGCCAATAAAGAGTACCAAGAATAGATGAGAGTAGTTGATGAATAGACAAGAAAGTAGAGAGAACGTGAATAGATGAGAGTGTAGAGTACGAGATGAGAACTATAGGTCATTGCACTTAAAGCGACGGTTAAATAGATGATAATAACAGTTGCTCAACACACATGATTAGTGTTAGCAGTCAAGTCAGGTAGAATTTACTAATCCTCCACCGGCCATGTTAATGAACAAGTCCAGAGCTCCGGTGTGATCTCGAGATAAGAGAGAATTTCTAAGGTCGTTTGGATCATGCTAATCCCTAAAAGTGTTATGAGTGTTAAGGTACAACAGCTCGGTCTCCATGAGGGAATCCACAGAGTACGGAGTCTTACGAAGTCTTAACAAAAGGTTCCTAGTATGCAAGAACGGAATGTCCAACAGAGAGGTTCGAACTTGTCAAGAGAGTAGTGTGTAAAAAAAATAAGTTGCTCAACATTCCAGAGGAATTCTAGAACAGTGGAGCGGCGGTAACGGTATCCAAAACAATGTGAGAAATGAAGACAATGCCATTATTATCATGGGGTAACGATATACAATGATTGAAGTAAGTTACCAAATATATTATTGTTGTATTTTCTGCATGGTTTCATGGCGAAGATAAACGTTCGGTGTGTGCATGTGAAAGAAATCAAGAGAGCATATGATAGGTGTGCACAATGTCTTTTAATTAAAGAAACATGTGAAATATAGCAAGATTAATTAACGTGGTGGTTTACTGTTCGTACACAGTGCACATAGTAACACATGCTTAACAAGCTTAAATAATCAGATTAAACAAAACTACAAGTCTACTGGAAACACACAGTCAAATCACGACGGGTCTAATGGTCGCGTTTAAGAAGATCGATTCATGACAAAAACACGATGTACTGGTCTGACGCATTTAACAACATTGATTCCCGAACTTCGACTCCTAAACATCGACTCCTGAACATCAACTCCTGATCTTCGACTCTTGAACATCGACTCTTGACAGAAACATGACGTATAGGTCCGACGCGTTTATGGTAATTGGAACAGAATTGCGATGGAAAGGTCCGACGCGTCCATTCAAAAACTCTATTTTTCAAAATAACACAAATCCCCAAAAGTGGGAAACAACCCAAATACGCGACGACCGTGGTGGTTGCGGTTCAGACATCTTTTGACAACAAGAGGGCACACAGTTTGATGCAACGGTATTTGTCACGACCAAACTAAAACATGACGAAATGGGTGGTCGCCTTTAAGGTAATCGCGACAGTCTCATCTATCGTGATACCAGTCGAAGAAATGTGACGTATGTGTCGGTCGCGATTCAACGTTCAGAACGAGAACAGTAAAACATGAAGCGATCTTACATGCATTGCTTATAACTCAAAATCTAGGGCTCTTGGGACAAAGCTGTGAACATGAAAGTTGCAGGGGTCGATGAAAAGAAGGGAACTATGCCTTTGGACTGAATCGATTGGGTCTCGGTAGGCGTTGTAAAATAATATGATCATAGAAAGCTCTAGACTTGCATGATGTTGGGTAAACAACTTATAACTCGAAGCATGCTTGATGAAAAATAGGTAAATCAAGTGCAAAAGAAACTAGACATGATGATCTACATGAGGGTATGAGTTTTGTTCATCTTTAGCTTGAGAATACCTACCTTTGCTTGATGTAATCCTATGGTTTTCTGGACGCGAAGAGCAGGGTGTAGAGCTTCAAGCTGCTATCTCCCCACAGTTCCCTCCTCCTATGGCCTTCTCTTCGTCCCAGAAATCCCCAGCAGAGCAATAGGGCGGCCATGAAGGATTTGGGGGTTTTTATACTCTAACTTGTTAAGTCCTAATACAACCTAACTTCTATTAACTTTGAAATTTCCTTATATTCTCCAACCTTCCCACATGTTCCTCCTAATTGGGTTAGGTTGGAGTTCCAATTTCATACCTAACTAAGCGGTAGGTTTAGGAGTCCAATTGGGTGCATACTAACCATATTTATTAATTCCCTTGCCCCTTTTTAATTTAGGAAACAATAGGGTTACGAATTTTTAGGGTATATTCTCTTATTCCATCTTTTAAACTCCTATTTGGCCCATTAACTCTTATATGAACCATTTGATAAAGTTCATTACTTATCTTTATTTGAATAGAATTTTAATTTACTGAGGATTCTCCTTTAGAGATTAATGGATATTGTCAAATTCAATATTATTCTTGTTATTCTTTTTACCTTTTACCTTCCATTTTTGATACTATATATATATATTATTGTTGTTATTATTATTATTTTTATTATTTTTTAAAATAGGGTATTACATATCACCCTCTTAAAAAGAATTTGGTCCACCAAATTCCATGACTCCTTCAGTTACATATGAATCATCATTCTTGTTAAGAGGTAATAATCAGAGTAGTGAGAGTTCCTTTACAGTACCACTTCGTCATTAGAGAGGGTGTGCCAAAGCTTTGCATGGATCTTGATGTGTTGATTCTTCTTGACGTTTGCTCTCCATCTGTGGGCATTCTCCAATCTTGTGGAGCATTTCCCTGATTCTTCCACGATCCTTCGACATGTGGCTTGCCTTATTGCAGTGGTTACATCGATCTTCGTGACCATGGGCTAATCACTTGCCATTCCTCTTATTCGTCATCTTTCCCTTACTACCATTTAGTCGCTTCCCTTTTATCTTAGAGTTCAGATCCTTTGTGCTAGTAGGGGCTTCTTTCAAGAGAGGATAGTCTAGCATTTGATGTTTCGAATCGCCACAGCGTAGGCATGCACCAGCCTTATGCCAACACTCCTTAGTCAAATGTCCCAGCTTATGACAATGAAGGCAGATGATCATGAAAAACTCCTTATTACATTTCTTTTCCTGGTTTGCCTCCTTGCCAAGGTGGTGTCTTCTTTCCCCTTTCTTATTATTCACTTTCCTAATCTTTTTGGTCGGCTCTAAAGCTCTTTCTAGCAGTTGGGCAGCATGCCGACATGCCAGAACTCAACTTTAGAGTTGTTCCCATTTTGTCTTGTGGTGGCGTACGCTTGGTGTCCATTAGGAAATCCTTCAAGAATAAGGTTAATGTCAGGGTTCTAAAGTAGCATTAAGGTGACGTGCAGTATATATATATATATATATTATATATATATATTATATATATATATATAATATATCTATAGAATATATATATACTTAGATCTTAACCATGGTTCTAACCAATTCTTACATAGGTATGATAATTGACTTAGACACGTGTCATGGAAGTCTATCCTAGAAATCCCAGACATAAGAGATCTAATGAGGTGTCCTAGACCATCCTAAACTAAGATATCTGATTAAGACATCCTAGGCTCTGATACCAACTGTCATGCCCTGCCCATTTAGCAGCGGATATAAATAGGGAAGAGTAAGCAAAGTACCACGTAGTGCATAATGTACAAACAGTCGAGTGAATCAGAGCATCAAATGAACATTTTATTGGAAATAACTCCAAATTTATTGATAAACAAGACTATTACAACAATAATAGAGCCAATACATAGACTCAAGGACATCATTACATTGGAAGGAAATTATGAAAACATATCTAACTAGACTTCCTCTATACTTAGGGTACTCTTGTTGATATAACGCCAGGTCGCTCCTCACTTGGGTCCATTCCTTTGACGTGCGTATCGTCAACATTCGACCTACCTAAAACACATATGACAAATAACGTAGGGTGAGTGATAACGCCTAGTATGATTATATCTCATGGTACGGGCATGTTTACATGATTAATGTATTAAAGAGTAGAGTCAATAATAATAGAGAGAGCTAAGATAGTCGAGAGGAAGCAATAAGTTGAGTAGCATGGTTCAAGTAGCACATGAATCCAGTAGAATATAAGGTAACAGGGTAATTGTCAAGTCGCGATAAAGAATAATAGCAAGTTGATAACAAGTAACACGTCAATGTTAAGTAAATAGCAAGTAACGAGTATAGTAATGAGAGAGCAAGTGGCCATGTAGCTAATAAATACCCCATTGGGCAAATAGCACTTTGATTGATCTTCATCAATCGAAATAGTATAGCACTTGGACTGACGTTCATTGATCAAAATAATATAGCACTTTGGTTGTCATTAGAAAGCCAAGAGAGAGAGAGAGAGTATAGCACTTTGTTTTGATTGTCTTTAATTAATCTAGATAGTATGGCACTTGGATGTAATGTCGAACATCCTGATCATTAAACTCCCGTGGGCAAATGGCACTTTTCGAGCGCTCCTCCCAGGACCAGATCGGGCCCTTTATAATATTGCCTGGCATTAGTCATGTTTGTTATCTTAGACAATCAGTCAAATGGCCAATAAAGAGTACCAAGAATAGATGAGAGTAGTTGATGAATAGACGAGAAAGTAAAGAGAACATGAATAGATGAGAGTGTAGAGTACGAATGAGAACTATAGATCATTGCACTTAAAGCGACGGTTAAACAGATGATAGTAACAGTTGCTCAACACACATGATTGGTGTTAGCAGTCAGTAGAATTCACTATCCTCCACTGGCCATGTTAATGAACAGGTTCAGAGGTCGGCGTGATCTCGAGATAAGAGAGATTATCTAAGGCCATTTGGATCATGTTGATCCCTAAAAGTGTTATGAGTGTTAGGGTACAACAGCTCGATCTCCATGAGGGAATCCACAGAGTACGGAGTCTTACATAGGTCTTAACAAAAGGTTCCTACTCTTCTAGAATGAAATGTCCAACAGAGAGGTTCCAACTTGTCAAGAGAGTAGTGTGTAAAGAAAACAAGTTGCTCGATATTCCAGAGGAATTCTAGAACAGTGGAGCGGCGGTAACGGTATCTAAAACAACATGAAAAACGAAGACAATGCCATTGTTATCATGGGGTAATGATATACAATGATTGAAGTAAGTTATCAGATATATTATTGTTGTATTTTCTACATGGTCTCATGGCGAAGATAAGCGTTCGGTGTATGCATGTGAAAGAAATCAAGAGAGCGTATGATAGGTGTGCACAATGTCTTTTAATTAAAGAAACATGTGAAATATAGCAAGATTAATTAACATGGTGGTTTACTATTCGTCACACAGTGTTACATAGTATACACATGCTTAACAAGCTTAAATAATCAAATTAAACAGAACTACAAATCTAGTGGAAACACATAGTCAAATCGTGACTATATCACCCCAGAAATTTTAACTATATAAAGATTCGAATAAATGAGAATAAATAATTTCCATAATATCAAAGTATTTAAAACATACGAATCATTATCGTATGTGCTAAAACACATCGGAAAAATCCGTAAAAAATTATAAATCAACGCCACACATTATTCCTAAATGTTCCACAAGGAAATTTGTGTCAAGAAAAATCAGATTAGCCAATTTTAAAGTACTTCACGACTTATTATCGCAATTCATGAATAAGTCGAAAAATCATTATCACACGTACTTGGATGAGTCAGAAAATTAAATAAAAATCATATACGGACTTCAAATAATATCCTCTAATGACCCATCAAGAAATTTGGGTCAATAAAAATCATTTGGGCTAGGTTTAAGAGTTAGTGTGACCGATTATCCAAACTGGGAAACAAGTCATAAAGCGGTAAACACGAAAAATACGACGCAACCATAAATTAAATAAAATTGTTGGGAAGACTTCCAACATTATATAGATGAACCATTATCATAATTGGGCCAATGGACCACATATGACCCAAAAATCAAATGAAGCAAGAAATGCATGGAAATTCGTAGCTTAAATAAGCTGAAATTAGAAAGAGGCAATTAGAGTTGAATGGGAAGAGATCTTGCACTCTTGGCAACCCAAATTCGTGCCTACCCACCATGGAGGTTGCTTGATGGCCAAGACTCTCTAATGGATGGAGAGATCTTCAAATTTTGGAAAGACACAAGCCAAACTCGCAACCCTTCTTTCCTAGTTACAATAGGACTCCTAAATACCTTGGTTGCTTAAATAATCTTCACTCAAACCCTAGGGACGAGTTTACAACTTGCTGGGGTCGTGTGGAGGAGCTCTTGGGGGCTGAGGAGCTGTGGATCGACCACAAGAAGGACATCTTCTTCCCCCGTTCGTCTGCTGCGACCTGCACAAACCGTCCACTTGAAGCCGATCAAAGGTAGGCCAAACCTAAACCAAACCTTGCAAGGCCTATAACCCTGGAAAGAGGGTCCAGTGTACATTCTAACACAAGTGGAACGCTCAAATTCCATGCAGCATACACGGAGTAGTAAGCGTTTTCCTCCAAGTGGTCTGAACACGGGTTTTCTGGAAAAATGGGACTTCTTCAATCCAGAAGGTAGGTTTTCTTAGGCCAAACCTTAACATATCCTATACCAATGTGTAGATCAGCAAGTTAAGTTTTATTTTCCACTGGTTTCATCAAATTCCAATGAGTAGATTTTGAGTTATAAGCATTTTCCCCAAGTCGCGCACTGTCAGGGTTTTTTCTGTTCTTTATATGTTGCATGCGATTTGAGACCAAATTAGAGTAAACTCACAACATTAAAGTTTTTCTACTAGTTGTCATCGTCATGTATTGGGTTGAACGTTTTGTTTGAATGTCAATAGGTAGAGAGTTATAAGCGTGGTAAGAGGGTCACTGCATGAAACTATGTTTTCGGGTTGCACTTGGCTTTTACGTTGTGTTTCACTTGATCAAAGCCTATTGAAACCATCCTAGTTTTCTAATTCCGTTTTACTGGAAACACCCTTGCATGTCTAGGTTGGTTTAAAACTATTTTCGTGATTTTTCATGCACTGTGTAATTTGTTCTTAATTTTAGAACAACCCTGTGTCAAAATAGGAAAAGTCTGGTCCGCAATCCAAAGCATTGTCCTTTCTCCGACAGACGTAGGCCAAGGACCTGAGAACGCGACGGCTCGATAGGTCACGTTCTCAGGCAGATCGCGATAAGAATTCCGTCACGATCTGATCGCGACTGGACCACCGTCGCGACCTGA